>NXFB01000850.1:13649-27797 GCA_002525835.2 Ipomoea batatas
GTGCATTTTAATATGTAAAATGGTGCGCTTTATTACGTATGTTGATGCATTTTAAGTGAATAGGTGCATTTGGTTATGATATGGAATGATGTGTTTTAATTTGTCTCATGGTGCATTTTAGTACGTAGAATGATGTGTACATGTATTTTAGCACATGTTCATATTAATACAAGAACATGGATCCTCAAATTCACCAATGTAAGGTTAAAAATGCACAAAATACACAATTAAAACACACCAAAACACATTCTTGGGACTTGGGACTTTTGAATTCGAGCGAGTAAACAAAACTGTCCTTGGGATGTTGCGGGTTTTAGATCGTGGCGCCAATGAGGGAATAATATTGAGCGTTGATTTGCTGTAATCTAATGACTACAAAATAGTCACATAGCCGCAACTGAACCCTACTCTCTCTCTCTCTCTATCTCTCTCTCTCTCTCTCTCTCTCTATATATATATATATATATATATATTTATTTATTTATTATCAAAAAATTAATTGTAATTATAAAATAAAAATTCAATGACCTTTGTTTAATTGTAATTATACTAATATCGATATAATTATTACAATACAATGTAGTATAACTACTTTCTCAACCTATTGAAGCACTACGAGACTCCACTCCACTCCACTAAGGCTCGAACTCACTCCCATCATCTATGTGAGAGTGTTAATCGGGACACCGAGAGCCACTTCACTACAAGGTCTTTGAAAAGAGTCATAATCCTTTAAGTTAATTCTAATTATATCTTTCTTCAGCAATCTATATATATATGATCAAATTAACGAGTAGAAATCATTTTGGGTGAGATATAATGCAATGTTGCACACTTTTATTTTACCTTTGAATTTGTTTGCATATATCATAAATAACATTTAAAGCATAAAACATCCAAAATATATATATATTTCGCTATCAAATTCATCAACGGTAAATATTCAATATAATTTATTTACCAAAAAAAAATATTCAATATAATTTAACAATAAATGCATAGAAATTAAAATATCCTAATAATGAATACTTGTGACACACAGTACGTTGAGCTGCCATGTGGGCCTAATAAGTGTATATATAGTATGTGTTCATCACTTGTCACAACTCACAATACATTCTAATTAAAAAAAAAAAAAAAAAACAAGCAAACAAACAAACAAAAAACAAAATATCTTCTCCTTAACCAAAAACACCATCCCAGTTTGGTGCCATAGAATGTGTTCATCAATAGGCCTTTTGTGACAGAATTTCGTGAGCAAAATCGCGTGCTTTGCACCTAACCACAAGCGGCTCTGCTTTAGGTGCAGTGACTCCTTTCCCTTCAGCCAAATCAACTTCTTCTTCCCCAATCCTCTGCCACTCAAAACACTGTATCAACGATCCCAAAGCCAACCCCACAACTCTCTGAGCAAGTCCAGAACCCGGACATGATCTCCTCCCCATTCCAAAAGGCAGCATCTTGGTTGACTCACCCTCTCCACCATCAAACCTCTCAGGCCTGAAGCTTGTGGGGTCTTCCCACACCTTGGGGTCCCTGTGAATGGCCCATGCATTCACCAACACCATTGTGTCGCGCGGAATGTCATATCCCCCGATCTTGCAGTCATCAGATGAGTAGTGGGGTATTAGTAATGGCGCAGCTGGAAACAATCGTAATGTCTCTAAAATAATACTCTGTAAGTATTTCAGCTTCGGGAGATCTTCTTCTTCAATAGCCCGTTCTTGTCCTACAAGATTGTCAATCTCAGCTCTGGCTTTGTCCAACACCCTTGGATGGTTAAGCAAAATGGCCATTGCCCACTCCATTGTCACTGCAGAGGTGTCCGTTCCAGCTAGCAACATCACCTGCATTTCATTTACTACACTCAGTTTATGCATATGTAAATTTCAGTCTGTTTATTTTGGGTGATCAGCTAAACCCTCGGTTACTATCCCAAGATACGCACAAGATAAACCCCATTCTTGTAACTTAGTAAGCAAATTAAAGGATAAGAAGAATGGTAGACTATCTCAAACAAGAAGCTAAGGTCAATAGGCAATTCTGTTTAGTAGTTCAACTTGTAACTTTATGGTTAACAAATTTATCCTCCAATCAACTTGATTGGAGTTACCATCATGTACTATTTGAGAGTATGTATTGAAAAAATCTAAAGGACTACAAGGAGTAAACCAGATGAAAATAATAGTCTGATTATCAAATAGTGTTCTTACCATCATAAGCCCTTTGATGATTTGATCTGTGTAGTATTCTGGTTGTGATTCTTGCAGAGAGAGCAAATGATCAATCATGGTATTCCTGCTCTTGTCACGGCGGTGCTCATCAATTAGCCCTTGCAAGAATGAATCCATCCGTTCACTGAGCTTCTTCAAGTTGTTCTCCAGATTCTTGTAATTTATCCACCCTAAAAATGGCAGAAAATCCAAGAGATTGGATGTTCCTCCGTACAAAAACGCCTCTTTTATAAGCGCCCTGAACTCCATAGCCTCCTCGTTGTCTTCCTCCACACCGAAATACCGTTTTCCACCGGTCATCCTCATTATTATGTTGAAGGACAGCTCGGAAAACCTAGATTTCAGCTCAACTGTCCCGAGCCCATGTCGCGAAGATTGAACCAATTTCTGCAGCAGAATCGTGACTTCGTCTTGCCGGATGGATTTGAAGGAGTTGAGACGGCTGGTGGAGAAGATCTCCAGCGCGCAAATGCGGCGGAGGTTGCGCCAGTGATCGCCGTAGGGGGAGCCGGATAAGTTGGTGTAATTGTAGCCGAGGTATTTACCGGCCATGGTGCGAGGGCGGTTGGCTAGAACGACGTCGTTCTTGGTGAAACACTCCTCCACGGCCGACGGTGATGACACCACCACGACACGGCGGACGCCGAACTGGACTGTGAAAATTGGGCCATATTTAAGCGAGATTTTGTGAAGGCTCCGGTGGATTGGCGGTTTGAGGAGGTGGAGATGGCCTAAGATGGGGAGTTTGGGAAAGGGAGTGGGCGGAAGGTTGTGATATCTTCTTCCTGAGAAACGTTTGAAAGCTATGAAGAGGAAAATAACACAGAGAAATATGTATGGCAATGTTGCTTCCATCATCTTTTCTTAGATTAATTCCTTATTTTTGGACCTCATTATAAATTTATAATATCTGGTTAGAAGACTTTTCTACCTGCTGCTAGTTTTCAATTTGGGAAAAGTGCCAAATTAGTCCCCTAAGTGAAACGGATAGTGCAATTGAGTCCCTTAAGTAAAAAAAGCTCCATTTAAACCCCTTAAACCGGAAAAAAGATACAATTGAGTCCAGAATTACCTGATTAGCAAGTTAGTTCATCACCAAGCTGACACGTGTCCATTTTTTATTTTTAAGATTTAATGAATTATTTTAATTTATTTTAGTAAAAATGTTGTTTTTTTATTTATTTAAAACTGTTTTTATTTTTTTTTTTAAATTTATTAAACAGCCACCGGCTGTCTCCGACTAAGGACAGCCGTGGCTGTCCGGCGACAGCCACGGCTGTCCAAAAACAACGGCTGTCCAGTAACATTCAACTATTAATTCTTACAAAAACATGCGTATATGAGGCCATGGCTGCCTCTGGCTGTCTTCCAGATCCAGATCTGGAACATCTGAAGCGAGGACGGCGGCATGGCCGCCACCCTCGTTTCAGTTGAAATCTTAGGCAGTCAATAGCCATGGCTGTCTCGTTTCATGCCCGTCCCCGTCTTTTTCCTCGTCGTCTTCTTTAAATCCTCGATCGGTACAGCCAGCTTGTATTCCTGCTTCTGCTTCGCCATCGCCGAGCTCGATTTCTGGTCCACTAGCTTCTTCACCATCGCGCTAAAGCTGAAGCAATGTGTACTGCTCTCGCTCTTGGTAGTATTGGCCGTCGTTTTCGGACAGCCGTGGCTGTCGCCGGACAGCCACGGCTGTCCTTAGTAGGAGACAGCCACCGACTGTTTAATAAATTAAAAAAAAAATTAAAAACAGTTTTAAATTAAAAAAAAAAAACATTTTTACTAAAATAAATTAAAATAATTCATTAAATCTTAAAAATTAAAAATGGACACGTGTCAGCTTGGTGATGAACTAACTTGCTAATCAGGTAATTCTGGACTCAATTGAATCTTTTTTCCGGTTTAAGGAGTTTAAATGGAGCTTTTTTTATTTAAGGGACTCAATTGCACTATCCGTTTCACTTAGGGGACTAATTTGGCACTTTTCCCTTTCAATTTTGACTTGTATATTGAAATTTCCAACCTGCACGTCAAGGCTTTGAATGGTAAAAGAATGATAAAGCTGCCCTGAATGAGATTACCCAGAACTGAGTGGGTGGAACATTATTATGGTTTGGAACATTATTATTGTACTAGTTTAATATTTGATACTTGGATTAGTTATCAAAAAAAAAAAAAAAAAGAGCAGGTGAAAAAAAAAATAGGCCTTTTGACAATATATATATAATATGTATTGTTTTTTTATAATTGGAATGTATTGTGACAAATGAATAAGTGATGAACACATACTATATATATACTCTCAGGCATGCTATATATACACGTTATCCTCTCATCTCTACTCGTCACTCTTGGTGGAATCCAATTTGAATATAGGAATTTAGACTTTTATTCCAAACCAAAATCTTTATAAAGACCCATATTCACAATCACAACCAATCATATATATTACTAATAATTATGAATTTATGATAAATAAAATTAAAACTATTATGAACAAATAATACTAAAGAACTTATTGCCTTATAAAAATTTGAAATATATACATAATAATTTATAAAATTCAACATATATACATAATAATTGAAAAAATTTGAATTGTATATACAATATTTTCTAAAATTTAAAATATATACACAATAATTCAAAAATTTTGATGTGTGTGTGTGTATAATTCCTAAAATTTGAAATATATATATTAATAAGTAATTCCAAATATATTAAAATAATTATTTTTTACTTACAAGGTGGTGCGGTTGTGGAGCGGCAGTGGCGGTGGCACAGTAGTGGCTAATGGCGTGAGGAGTAGGGCGCCAGGGCATTGGTAGTGGACGAGGAGGACTTCTCTGTGGCAGTGGCGGCTGCGTTAGGAGAAGAAGAAGAAGAAGAGAGGCGCGACAATGGTCGTGGCTGTTGGTGCGGCGACATGTTTTCTTTTGGATGTAGGGTGGCAGTGAGGGAAGAAGAGAAGGGAAGAAAAAGAAAGAAATGAAGAAGAAAAAGAAAGAAATGAAGAAGAGAAGAAGAAGAAAAGAAAAGGTGGAAATTTTTTTGTTAAAAATCAACGTTGTATCGTATTTAAATTTTTTAAAATTTTATAAAACATATGACGTCGGTTAAATTAACTAATCGACTTTGTATTAAAAATTACAAAAAAATAAAAATAAATTACACTATACGACATCAGTTATTTACATATCTGATGTCGTATATTATACTCTCTTTTTTTATGACATACGATGTTGATTTTTTTAGAAAATCGACGTTAAATATTTTTTAAAAAATATAATTATAGTATTTTTTTTATTATTTTGGCGTCGATTTGACAAAAAACTGACGGTAAATATGCGACGTTATATGTAATTTCTGTGGTAGTGAATAACACAACAAATAAATGAATTTGCTCAAGAAATAAAAAAAAAATTATGAAATACAAATTAGAAAGTTAGAAACCTTAAGATATAGAATTTTAACATATTTATTTACTTAATTTGCTATTTTCAAAAATCTTAAATACTCCTACAAATTTAGCCACACCACACTGGTGGTTGTAGAGGTAAAATTTATCACAAATATTCATTGTTAGGATATTGTAATTTCTATGCATTTACTGCTAAATTATATTAAATATTTACGGTTGATGAAATTGATAGCCAAATATTTATTTTGGATGTTTTATGCTTTAAATGCTATTTATGATATAGGGAAACAAATTCAAATGAAAGGTAAAATAATAAAAGTGTGCAACATTGCATTATATCTCACCCAAAATGACTTCTACTCGTTAATTTGATCATATATAGATTGATGTAGAAAGGTACAATTGGTAACCAACATTGTTGGCGTGGTGCTTTAGCATCCCGTGCTTACTTTTTGCCCTAAACTATTATTGGCTTTGCACTATTTGTCCTTTTATCAACTTTTTGTACTCACTTTTTGTCCCAAAGGTATACTTACTATATGTTGCTAATTTTGTCCATAATATTTTGTTAGTAAATGGACAAAAAGTGCAACGTCAATAATAGTTTAGGGACGAAAAGTGAACATAATTAATAATTAAGGACGAATTCTAAAATTATAATTGAAAAATACAATTTTTTCTAAAAATTACAAAGATGAATTTTAAAGTTAACAAAGCCCAAATTAACCTAGAAGTCAAAATTGCAATGCGGAACTAGTAGTGCTAATAAATTTGCTTACCGCTGCCTCTTCTAAACATGCATGTCGAGGGCATTTTTTCTAGAATGTATATATGGCACGAAAAAATGTCATGAATTGGATTGTTAGAGCTGCATGCAGACTTTGTTGTCAACACGCCTGAAGTAGGGCGTATGTAGGTGGTAGCGTCAACATTAATTATTTGAATATTCAAAGCCGCCTTAGCTTGATGAGCAAGTTGCATTGTAAATTTCACCATACATTAAAATTGAAGAGAAAGTACTACTCCTCCCCCAAATTTTACTCTCAATTTTTATTCTCCCACACAAAATTTTAATGTTGCAAAAATCCCGTCTATATGTCTAGGTGCTGGCTGGTCGTCTGGCAGTCGATCGCCTAGGTGGCGCTTAGGCGCTGACTAGGCTTCCTAGGCAACGACTAGGCCGCCTAGTCGGTCGATTAGCTATTGTTTTTTAGTGACATCATTTTGATATGGCAAAAACTTGTGTGAGACCGTCTCACCATGAGACGGGTCGGGCCAAGATGCAAATGTAACACTTATATACACAAATGTCATACTTATATGCTCAAATGCAATACTAATCAGGAATAAAAATTTTGTTACTTATAAGGGTAAATGTAATACTTTTAAGGAAAAATACAATACTTTTACATTTCGATTTAAAAGTATTACATTTTTCCTCAAAAGTATTATATTTGCCCTTATAAGTAAGGGGCACTTGTTAACATTATTTATTATGAAAAATGTATTACTTTTTCTCTTATAAGTAACAAAAATTGTATTTTTGATTAGTATTATATTTGAGCATATAAGTATGACATTTGCATGGTGCTTTGACCCGACCCGACCCGTCTCACGAATAAGGATCCGTGACGGTCTCACACAAGTATGACCCATTTAATATTTTAATATTAACTAATAAAGTATTAAATAGGTTATAATTATTAGTCTTAAAAAATAAAAAATAAAATAAAAAATACACGGACATTCAAAAGCTGATTAGTGGCCTCCTAATCGTCCTAGGCACTAAGGAGAACATGTCATGTGATACAAGTCATACAACTCAAACTGAAAACTTAGGCACTAAGGAGAACATGTCATCTGATAGAACTCAAACTGAAAACTACTAGCCAGTCATTGACTAGGACGTAGAAAAGTCTTGTAAGCAGAGCCTATAATAACGTCCCCAAATAACAAATTAAAGAATTATTGTAAGAAAAGAATTGAAGATGGAAGGTAGTGCAGGTTGGATATACATATTTGGCGACAGCAGTAACGGCAAGGCTTAATTGGTTAGAGTCTCGCGCTGATAACGTGTTGTAAAACTAAAAGAATTGCAAGAGAGCAATAAGATAATTCGCAGAGAGATTGAGGAGAGAAGGAGCTTGAGAATTTTTCATTCATCATCATCCATTACAATGGTGTACATCATACATATATACATAATACAAATGTAATAATGAGTACAATAATGAATAGATTAATGACGGACCGTTATATCCGTTACAATAATAATGTCCACTTAATATATATATTTATAACAAATTTGTGTAATATTGAATTATATCTCACCCAAAATGACTTTTACTCGTTAATTTGATCATATATAAATTGATGTGGAAAGCTAAGGTAGAATTATAATTAACTTAAAGGATTACAATCTTATAAAAATTAAGAAAATTGTACTTTTCGTTCCTAAGTTATAAGATAATTATAGAATTCGTTCCTAAGTGTTAGTTGTGTTCACTTTTTGCCCCTAAACTATCATTGGTGTTTCACTTTTCATTCTTTTTATTAACTTTTCATGCTCACTTTTCATCCTTAAGTTATACTCACGTTGCTATTTTCGTCCCTAATATTTTTTAGTAAAGGGACAAAAATTACAACACCAATAATAGCTTAAACGAACAATAATTATTAATTAGTGATGAATTTTAAAATTGTCATATAACTTTTTTTCCTAAAAGTTACAAAGATAATTTTAAAGTTAACAAAGCCCAAATTAGCCTAGAAGTCAAATTTGCAATGCGGAATTAGTGCTAATAAATTTGCGAGTTTATTACTAAATGGTATCTCGACTATTGTAAAATTATCAATTTGGTCCTCGATAATTTTTGGTGTCCAATTAAGTCCCTTGATTTTGAAAATTTTAACCAATTCGGTCCTCCGTATATTTTGCCGTTAAAATCGAGACCAAATTGATAATTTTGCTATAGTCAAGTGACCAAATTGATAATTAATTTTTCACTGAAATGGTCCATTGACTATAGCAAAATTACCAATTTGATCCATTGACCATAGCAAAATTACCAATTTGATCCTGATTTTAACGGCAAAATAAACAGAGGACCAAATTGGTTAAAATTTTCAAAGTCGAGGTATGATAAGTGCTCATTTGTCTATATTTTTCTCCCTTTCACTAAGTCATTTTGTTTGTAGATCATTCCAATTTTCATGAGAATTAGTGCTTATTTGTGTTATTTTGCAAGGAGTATGAGTTGGAAAGCATTGGAAGCCAAGACGGCGATTTTCATGCATTTTGGATGCATTTGGAATCAATGGGAGTCAAGGAGAAGCTATGGAGATGAGTGAAACACTTCCAATGGAGCCTAAGACTTGTATTTGCAATGGTATTGGTCATTTGGGCAAACTAAAGCAAAAGAGAAGCAAACGATCAAGGTGTTGAAGTTTCTGCACGTCGACATCTTAGTAATTGGATCATATCTCAGCCTATAAATGTCCAACTTATGTGATCTTTGGATCATTGGAAAGAAGACTTCAAGGGCTACAACTTTGCTAGAAATACACATTTTGTAATTCTGAACGGAAAATGGTGAAAAACAGCCTAGAAGTCAAAGTAGTTGCACAGAGTTCGAAAATGCAATTTCTGGAGAGCTGGCATACGGCCACCCATACGGCCGTATGCATGGCCGTTTGATTTATGCAGAATTCCAGTGCCAAAATGTAGTTTTTGAAGAGGGGGCAAATGGCCACTGACACGGCCGTTTGGGAGGCCGTTTGGGACCTGCTCTGCTCACTATTTAAGCTCGTTTTGAGCATTTTGAACACGGTTTTGGCCCATGGTTGAACCCTAAACACTCCCATTCACTCCCTTTCATATTTTTAGGTTAGATTAGGCTTAGATCTATGTATTTTAACACTTTTGGAGCTTGTAATCTTGGATTTGAAGCTTGGATTTCAAGATTCTTCCTCCCATTTCAATAGAGAAGTTTTCTTTCCTTTATCTCTTTTCTTTTGCAAGATTTATGTTTATTACTTGTGTTTTTGTGTTCTTTATGCTATTTAATCATGAGTAGTTAGTTTATGGGCTTGAGTTAGGGTTGTATTATCTATTTGGATGCTTAAGTTGTGATTATTGTGAAAAAGGGGAAGAACCCCAACCTAGGGTTCTTGAGTTTGAATTGAGTTTATTTATATCTTTCAATGATTAGTGGCCAATGATTGTTGTTTGTCTTTGGAAAGTCTTTCATCTCAATGGGAATTGGATGGTAGACTTGAGCCAACCCAATCTCAAACCCATTTTCTCTTCTATGGAAATAGGGGTAGATTTGGGGCTTAAATAGCTTTTGTCCTTCAAGAACTTAGCTTTTGTCCGGCAAGACGAAGTCAAGATTCTGCTGCAGAAATTGGTCCTAACCTCGCCACATGGGTTTGGGACAGTTGAGCTGAAATCTAAGTTTTCCGAACTGTCTTTTAACATCATATTGAGGATAACTTCTGGAAAACGGTACTTTGGTCTGGATGAAGACGACAAGGAGGCTATGGAGTTCAGGGAGCTTATAAAAGAGGTGTTTATGAGAGGAAGAGAGGTCTTGGATTTTGTGCCATTTTTAAGGTGGATAGGTTACAAGAATCTGGAGAAGAATATGAAGAAGCTGGGTGAAAGGTTTGATTCATTCTTGCAAGGACTAGTTGACGAGCACCGGCATGACAAGAGCCGAAACTCGATGATTGATCATTTGCTGTCACTGCAAGAATCACAACCAGAATATTACACAGATGAAATCATCAAAGGGCTTATGATGGTAAGAACACATGCCAATCTATTTCATAATCACACTATAATTTACATATGCATAAAGTGGGTGTAATAAATGAAACGCAGGTGATGTTGATAGCTGGATCGGACACCTCTGCAGTGACAATAGAGTGGGCAATGTCCATTTTGCTTAACCATCCAGAGGTGTTAGACAAGGCCAGAGCTGAGATCGACAATGTTGTAGGACAAGAGCGGGCTGTTGAAGAAGAAGATCTGCCTAAGCTCAAATGCCTGCAGAATATTATTTTAGAGACATTACGATTGTTTCCAGCTGGGCCGTTACTAATACCCCACTACTCATCTGCTGACTGCAAGATCGAGGGATATGACATTCCGCGGGGCACAATGGTGATGGTGAATGCGTGGGCCATTCACAGGGACCCCAAGCTGTGGGATGATCCCACAAGCTTCAAGCCTGAGAGGTTTGATGGTGGTGAGGTTGAGTCAACCAAGCTGTTACCTTTTGGAATGGGGAGGAGATCATGCCCAGGCTCTGGACTTGCTCAGAGAGTTGTGGGATTGGCTTTGGGATCATTAATACAGTGTTTTGAGTGGCAGAGGGTTGGGGAAGAAGAAGTTGATTTGGCTGAAGGGGAAGGATTCACTGCACCTAAAGCAGAGCCCCTTGTGGCTAGGTGCAAAGCCCGCGATTTTGCTCACAAAATTCTATCACAAAATGCCTAGAGAAGATTTCTATGGCATCAAACTGGTGTTTTTGGTTAAGGAGAATATGTTTTGTTTTGTTTTTTTTGTTTTTTGTTTTATTTTTTATAATTGGAATGTATTGTTACAAGTGAATAAGTGATGAACACATACTATATATACTCTGAGGCATATATATGTTTATTATTGTTAGGGTTTAGGGTATTTTTCACAACTGAAATTTTTCACAAGTATTCATTGTAAGGATATTTCAATTTCTATGCATTTACTGTTAGATTATATTGAATATTTAGGGTTGATGAATTTGATAGCCAAATATTTATTTTTGATGTTTTGTGCTTTAAATGCTATTTATGATATAGGCAAACAAATTCAAAGGTAAAATACAAGTGTGCACTGTGCAACATTGCATTATATCACACTCAAAATGATTTATAGTCGTCAATTTATTCATATATAGATTGATGTAGAAATGTACAATTAGAATTAATTTTAGGGATGTCAGTAGGACGAGGGCCGAGAGTGGAGTCCCCAGTCCTCGAATTGAACCTATTCTTCGTTCTGGCCTCGTTTCTCGATCAGGGACGGGGAATTATCTCCATTTCCATCCCCGAGGAGATTTTTGGGGGATGGGAATTCCCCTTCCGTTTTTTAACAAGGGAAGAATTATCTGCACCATCTGCAGCCTCAAGCCCCATTTTTTGGTAATGGTCTATGGTGTATATTCCAATCTTTACAATATCATCTTCTTCAGCCATTTCCTACCCCTTATGCTGTCAAAAAATCATTAGATTCATCAGCTTATAGCAAAATGAATACTACTGCTATATAATTAGTATCACAACAGCAATATATCATAATGATCAGAGGCAAAATCGAAGCCCCCATAATGAAAAAAAAACCAACAATATTACTCCGTAGTATATTTCATAATGAAGAAAAACCAACAATATTAGTATATTATTGAAAAAGGGGATGCAGACTTGACCAACCCAGAACTGCAGTAGTAGATACCAGTGGTCAAGTTAAACTCCACAACAATTTTCCTTCTCTTCTTTTTACACTGTATCCATTTATTCAAGCACAAGAATTTTTCAAACAAAATTCACACGACATTTAGTGCAACCTTCAAAATGAAAACCAACTTCCATGAGCTTATCCCCACCCCTATTTCCCCAAAAAAAATCTCAAACCCGCGCCGGTTGGGACAGGAATCAATTTTCCCGTCAGGGCGGGTTAAATTGCCATAAAGGATTACAACTCTTATAAAAATTAAGAAAAATTATAGGAGTACTTTTTATTCCTAAGTTATAAGATAATTGTAAAATTCGTTTCAAAGTGTTAGTTATGCTTTTTGTTCCTAAGTTATCATTTACGTTGCTTTTTCATTCTTTTATTAACTTTTCTACTCATTTTTCGTCCACAAGTTATATTTTTAATTTCGTCCCTAATATTTTGTTAGTAAAGGGACAAAAAGTGCAACACCAATGATAGCTTAAGGAGAAAAGTGGGCATGATCAATAATTAGGGACGAATTCTACAATTATCGTATTCCGTATAATTTAGTAATGAAAAGTATAATTTTACCTAAAAATTACAAAGATGAATTTTAAAGGAGTTAATTCCAGCAATGGTCCTCCGACTATGTTAATTTTTCAAAATTAGTCACCGACTTTTAATTTGGACAATTTAGGTCCATTGACTTTCAATTTCTTTCCAATGTTGGTCCTTTCGTCAAATTTTGGTTAAGTTGAGGTCAAATGAAAGGGTAAAATTGTCCGTTCACCTATTTAGTGTTATTACACGTATTTCTCCTATCACATATATATATATATATAAAACCTCAGTCGAAGTCTCAATCAAAGCCCTAGATTAATCGTTGTCGTTACCCATTGTCATAGCGAAAGCTCAGGCCTTTGGTCTTCTAATGGGTTGAATTGGTTTGTTCCCCTGGTCTTAGCCTTAGTTTGCTGACTGCTGGTGCGTTCCTCCATTATTGAGATGTATAGCAGCGAAAGCACTTGAAGAAGGCAAGAATACATATATGGTGAGTTGACTTCGACTGAGATTAGATCCATATGTATAGCATATAGGACAAGAGAAATACGAGTAATAATACAATAAATAGGTGAACGAACAATTTTACCCCTTCATTTGACCTTAACTTAACCAAAATTTGACAAAATGACCAACATTGGAAAGAAATTGAAAGTCAATGAACTTAAATTGTCCAAATTAAAAGTCAAGAACTAATTTTGAAAAATCAACATAGTCGGATGATCATTGCTGAAATTAACTCAATTTTAAAGTTAACAAAGCCAAAAATAGCCTAGAATTCAAAATTGCAATTCGGAACTAATGCTAAATTTGCTTACAGAGTTAGTTGTCAACACAGGCAAATTATTCCGCGGACCCGAATTCACCTTTCAAAGTGAACTTGGGTCAAAATGAACAATTTACCTAGTAAATGTTTATAATTTAAATTGTGAACATTCAGTATGTAAATTGTGATGGGTCCACCTTACACAATTATTGGTAAACACGCCTCAAGTAGTGCGTGCGTAGGTGGTGATGAATGCATGCATCAAAGCGTCAACATTGTTTGAATATTCAGAGGCTTGATGAGCAAGTTGCATTGTAAATTTCAACATACATTAAAACTGAAAACTACTAGCCCGTAGAAAAGTCTTGTAAGCAGAGATTATAATAACGTCCACAAATAACAAAGAATTACTCTAAGAAAATAATTGAAGATGGAAGCTGCATATTCAATATACATATTTGCTTGTGTTATTCTTGTCTTCCTAGCTTTGAAACGTCTGTCAAGGAAGACATATCACAGCCTTCCTCCCACTCCATTTCCCAAACTTCCTATCTTAGGCCACCTTCACCTCATTAAACTACCACTACAACGGAGTCTCCACCAAATTTCTCTTAAATATGGCCCCATTTTTACCCTCCAGCTCGGCGTCCGCCGCGTTGTGGTGGTGTCATCGCCGTCGGCCGTGGAGGAG
>NXFB01000851.1:0-28371 GCA_002525835.2 Ipomoea batatas
GAATGTGAAGTTATCAAGTTGTGAATATAGAGTATATGACATGTGAATATAGAGTTTTGAATGTGTGAATGCATAATAGTGGTAATATAGTTACTATAATCTTGTAATGTGTGAATGTGGAGTTTACAAAGTGTGAATGTAGAGTATAGTGTATGTGAATGTGGAATTTACAAAGTATGAATGTAGAGTATAGTGTATGTGAATGTAGAATATAGTGTATGTGAATGTAGACCCATGTCCACCTTACAAGGTGGACCTAGGTCCACGGCATAACAATTAGTCCCGGGTCTATGTTCACAATTTCATAATTCTATGTTTATAATTCCATAATTTCATGTTCACAATTTCATAACTCCATCTCCATGTTCACAGTTTTATAATTTCATGTTCACAATTTCATACCTCTACGTTCACAATTTCATAACTCTACGTTCACAATTTCATAATTCTACGTTCACAATTTCATAACTCTATGTTCACAATTTTATAACTCTATGTTCACAAATTCATAACTCTATGTTCAACAGTATCAAAATTCTATGTTCAATAGTATAATACAATTTTTGAATCTATATAATAAAATTGTAAATATAGAGTTCAAAAGTTGTGAATATTGAGTAATGTAATTTTGTATATAGAATTCTAAAATTGTGAACAAAGAGTTCTAAATTTGTGAACATAGATCTGGGTCCATAGCATAATTTGCCAATTACCTCCTGCCTCCTCTACTTGGGTTGGGTTGCTCTAACTGCCTTCCCTTGGGCCACCAAAAATTGGAATGGTAGGCCGTTTCCTTGCCATTGCTCTAGTTTGGACCCCAAGCCCACTCTTGCTATAATTCTTTTTCCTTAGGCCCAACCATAAGCTCTAGTTTGGACCCCAAGCTCACTGCCTAAATTCTCCATATTGTTGCTTGCCTTTTCGGACATCACAGCCATAGCCTTCTCATTAACCGGCCCATTAAGACCATTTTCATCACAATATAATTCCAAGCTAATCCTATAATTCCCCTTGATCCCCCTCCTCTATCCAACGGCCCAGGCCCAGTATCATCAGGCCAATTATGCTGTGGACCCAGGTCCACGGGTGGACCTGGGTCCAAAACTACGTTGTTTTGTCTTTTTATTTTGGCATTTTTTTTTAAATTAGTAAACATATTGCTGAATATAGAGTTGTCCAAAAATGTGTAAATGTAGAGGTTTCAAAGTGTGAATGTAGAGTATAGAAATCGTGAATGTAGACTTATGATTGTGTGAATGTAGAGTTGCCCAGAAACGTGTGAATGTGGAGGTTTCAAATTGTAAATATGGAGTACAGAAATCGCGAATGTAGAGTTATGCATGTGTGAATCTGTAATAGAGTTAAGAAGTTCTAACAACTTGTAGTCAAGTAATGTGTGAATGTAGAGTTCTCAAGTTGTGAATATGGAGTATAGGACCTGTGAATATAGAGTTTTTGAATGTGTGAATGCATAACAGTTATAATATAGTTACTAAACATATAATCCTGTAATGTGTGAATGTGAAATTTACAAATTGTGAATATAGAGTATAGTGTATGTGAATGTAGAGTTTGTGTTTCACATTTCAGGCCAATATATTTAAAAAAAATAAAATAAAATAAAATTGGACCCAAGTCCACCTTGCAAGGTGAACCTGGGTCCACGGCATAACTATGCCCTTCATTTCCTCCACACCATTACAAGTAAAAGTTTGGCAATTTTCAATTCAAATTGTTTATTGTTTACATTTCCTTAATTGCATGTTAATTTGTCCATTTTGCCTTTAATGCTTCTCTTGTGTTACGATAAAGCAAATTCGCACCAAACAAAAAAAATACCCCGATCCATAATGTTTACGAAACATAGAAATCATGTTGCTATACTACTTTAAGTCAACCGATCAATTTCATTCATGAACAATTGAAAATAAAATAGAAATATAAACGACTACGTGCACTTAAAAGCAATTAGATAAAGTAATTTGTTCATATAGAGCCTTGCGACCAGAGACGGAGCCACCCTGGGGGCAGTGGGGGCACCTGCCCCCACTCACCCCACCCCCACCCCATATATAGCCTTGTATGTATATATGTATGTATATACATGTTTCAGATATAAATATATAAAAACAGATGTAATAAACAAAGTGCTAGCTAGACTAAATGGTTGAGCCACCTTTAACCTAAGCAAAGGTCGTGCGTTCGAATCCAATGGGAAGCACAAGTGCTTAGTTTAATTCTGTAACTTATTTAGGACTCTTTTATGATCTATATGATAGATTAATATACACAAGATGACTTTTTTATGATATAAATTCATAAAACTACTTTAAAAAAAAAATTCATAAAACTTTTTAAAGCAATAAGGGAATTAAACCCCCTAACCTTTCTTAGCACAAGTATACATCTACCAACTAGTCAATCTAACATCTTGTGTATATTAATCTATTATATATCCAACAATATTTATGATTATATTTCTTTAAGTATTTCTTCCTTTTTTTTAACTATCTATTTTATTTTAGTATTTCGCCCCCGCTGGAATAAATTCTTGGATACGTCCCTGCTTGCGACTATGGTGAATTAAACATATATATACTGCATTAGGCACAACTTTATTGCATTTTGGTTGCATTGCTTGAACTGTATTCATTCATCTGCCTCAACAACAAAACACAAACTTTAAAAAAAAAAAAAACAAACAAACATAAGCTAAGCATGAATCATTTTTAGGAATGGCGTCGGCCATCTTTTTCCCCAGAATGACTTGAGATGCTGTATGTGGTGAGATGAAAATCATCTTCCAGCTTTGAGCCGATGGCATCCACAGTCTTCATGGAAAGAAGGGTGAACTGTAGTTGGAGGTTTCTGACCTCCTTTATGAACAGACCCGAAAACATCCGGCGGTATTGCAACTTGAACAATCGTTGGTTGCCTTTTGAAGTAGGCGATAATCTGGATCGCCTTCTTCTATTACATGTTGGAACCTGTTGGAGTCTCTGGTAGCCAGACTGTCGTCGGAACGTGCCAAAGTCTTGTCGAAACCTTAGCGACCTGCTATTACAAGATATAAATTGGCCTAGTGTTGAATCTTCATTGCACCTAAATTGCATGTGTATGAGCTTAATTGCACCCAGATTGTTGCCTTCTGATGGAGAATGTGGCTAGTTTGGTTGGCTTTTTCTATTACTATTTTTTTTGTCTCCCAAATTTTCTATTACATATTGGAGCCACAACTCATTGCCTCATTGCGAATGGATGTGAAAAATTTTGGCACATCCACAGCAAAACACCAAACACCATCTTTTGCCTCGTTCTCTCCTTGATAATAAAGGAGAGCTCGAAGCTTCACACCTTCCTTTAAAGCTGCAAAGGCCCGCTTCAGTGTCTGGTTGTAATAGGTTGTGCCAGGAAGCCACTGGGTTATATATGTGCCTCCTATGGCACAAGGGACCAACCCGATCACCCCCAAAGACAGAGCCCTCTTCAGCAACTCATGAGCAAAGAGCATGCCAGGCCCTACCCCGCACACGTTGGCCTTATCTATACCACGGTGTAGGGGTTCCATTGCCACCTCCCAGTTATATTCCGAGTTGAACCGGAGGATTGACTGGCTAGGTAGGCATGCTGATGGAGTATATTTGTCCCAGAGCTTTTTGCCCTTCGAGTCATATCCAACTCCTCCTTGACTGGCCATGTTACTTTGGCCGGCCAAAATGAATATAGATTTGTTTGGTGAAGCACTCATAGGTCCAATTGTGAGTGCTAAGAGAAAGATGAAATGGAGGAAGCAGTTAAGGCGGGATTCCATGATATGGTTTTAGGAGGGAGCTAGGTAGAATCAGACTGTGAGAGATGTCGATTTGTTCAGAATATATAGTAGCTAAGAGAAGCTACTACAGATTAGCAGAAGAGGAATTGAGCAGAGCTTTAGTACGATTGATGAAGAAAAAGAACCGTGCAGGGAAAGAGATCAGAGCAGTAGCTCCTTTTATATGGAAAGACTATGAAGATGTGAGGTAATGAAGATGTGAGATATGACCGGTATTTATAAACTCAAAAAAAGTAGAGTTAAGTCACAATCATGTGAAGTTTAATTTTAAAGTTTTATTATTATTATTATTATTATTATTATTATTATTATTATTATTATTATTATTATTATTGCAATTCTACATCCAATAAATTTGATAGTGCGTGCGTCGTGTGTGCACTGTGCGTGCGTCGTGCGTGTGTCGTGCGTCGTGCGTCGTGCGTACACTATACGGTACAGTGTGTTAATATGTCTAATAACAATATAAGCAAGCGAATACTTTTTGGCTTCCTTTCCACTCACCAAGCAGCTCCGAATCTGATATCTTTGGCTTCCTTTCCTCTCATACTTACAATAATAATGCAACTTTCCTTTTCCCTTTACTAGCTGGCTACCTCAGCTCATGGGTTGTTGGAGGCCATTACTTTTGAGGCTATATTAGCTCTCCTTTCGGGTGTAACCAGTATGCTGAGGTTGAAATTTCTTCCCTTTCTCTGGAGTATTCTCTCTTCTCACCTTCTCTCGCTGCTGCTTTCTTCTTCACTCTACTGCATTCTTCTTTCTATTTCTTGAGGTCACTACATTCAATTTCACCTTCCTTCCACTGCCTTGATGAAATCCGCAACACTCCTTTTTCTTTTAGGGTTTAAGGTTTAGGGTTAATGCTCAAAATCAAAATCAAAACCAAAAGGCAATTTAGTATCAAGGAGATAATGAAGCAGATAAAGGTGTTGGTCTCGCCTCTTTCGCCACAGATGTCCCGAAGTTTTTCACATCCCTCTGTGAAGACCCGAAGGTACCAAACCTTCCGGTCATCCAAGTGGCTTTGCCGCCCGATGGGAAGGGTAATTTCACGAAGGAAATAAGAAAGATTCAATTGAATCTCAGATTTCCTTTCCTCACAACAGTTGATGCCAATGGATCCATCCTGAATAGCCAGGATCATGTCCATCTAATAGCATCATCCCAAGTCATACGGCAATGGCATTTCTGGATATGATCCTGATGGATTTAATTAACCCGGGTGTCCAGATTACTAAATCCAATAAATAAAAGAAGAATTATAATAAATAGGTGATTGCAGGGAGTCAATAACAATAACACGAGGATTTACGTGGAAACCAAAGCGGTAAAAACCACGAGCCTTTTTGGGCTAAGCCAAGCCGAAAGTATTTATTTATTATGTATGTTGTAGTACATGTACAAGGGCATAGTAGCCATGGCCATGAGAACGAGGGAGAAGAATATACGTAGAGGAGAGGGATTATTTAGAAGAGAATGAGACTGGCCCTTTGCTTGATCTTCCTGAGCCTTTAAATAATGTCTTTCTGCACAGTTATAACTTCCCGTACACTTCCCTATTTTCTTGGTTGGACTCTTTCATGCTTTGACCAATACTATAATTATTATATTATTATAAATAATAATAATAATAATAATAATAATAGTAATAATAATAATAGTAATAATAGTAATAATAATAATAGTAATAATAGTAATAGTAATAATAGTAATAATAATAATAGTAATAATAATAATAGTAATAATAGTAATAATAATAGTAATAATAATAGTAATAATGATAATGATAATGATAATGATAATGATAATGATAATAATAATAATAATGATAATAATAATAATGATAATAATAATAATAATAATAATAATAATAATAATAATAATAATAATAAGAAGGTATGGTATATTATTCCATCAGATCCATTGACTACTTAGAATTAGTGAAATTTGTATAGTATTTTCTTTTTGGCCTGGGTTTGTTGTCATTATCTTTTCCATATATATATATATTGTTTAATTTGGGTATTGTAATGCAGTTTATAATGTAATGAAGCTATGTTTGCATTTGTTAGTGTTTTGCGCAGATTCATTTTGTGTTCTTATACTTCCATTAATATTTCAGATCAGACTGGAAAGTTTGCAGCTTAATTACAAATGCATTCAACTTTATCTTAACTTTTAATAATTAAAGTTTTTAATTTGTACAAGTTATGTTTAGTATCTCACAAGTCACAAATAGCCCATCGCATGTATCGGGTGGAACTCTTACAATACGACTGTCACGGTTTGATCCTATTTCCTTAAGCACAATCTACTACCCATAAATTAACTGATTTGCCCGTGCAACTTCTATTCATTAAGCTTCTTTGTTTTTTAATTTATTAATAAAATTGGAAAAAAAAAAAAAAACTCTATAGCTAGATTATATTTTCGAAAACATTTTATAGATTTATTTTTGTATAACCACAAATTTCTCCAATTAGGATATACTAGGACGATGTCCCCACACCAAGACTATTCATGCATATTTATGGATTACTCTTATTAAACTAGACTAGAAGAGACCAACGACAACTCATCCACACCCACATAGATATTTTATAGATTATTTAAGTCACAAATAATTACATTTATACCTGTCAAAAACAGGAGTTAATTAACATTTTCATATAAAAAGATAAAGGATCTCCATCAAGGTTTTTATAACTAGTATCAAAAATATACTCCTTTGCTTGCATTGCAGTACTTGGTAAAGAGAAAGAGCATAAATATTGAGTCGGAGTGTCGGACAATGTTTGAAATCTAGCCATTAATTGTGATTTTGTAATACAGCAAGTAAATGATGTCAAAGGCATTTGTAAGGATCGATTAAGAGCTTAAGACAATATAATGAAGTATACCGTTTAAAGATATGAAATATTAAAAGATTTGTAACGCTATTTAACAAACTTAATTGTATTTAAGACAATTAATATAGAAGGAAACGTTGCTTACGTTGTGTGTGTGTATATATATATATCGTTGCATGCGGATTGATCTGAGTCGTTAATCAAATCTAGATCAACGGCTCAAATCAATGAATGTTATAATTAAAAAAAAAAACACGTTTGCAAGGAAGAAGCACAAGTTAAAAAATGGCCCACCTTAAGTCTTAACATCGCGCACCTTCAATTTATAAAATGGTGCACCTTAAGAATGAAAACCACGAACCTTAATAAGAAAAATCGCACACCTAAAACTTTAGACCAATGCACTTTAAGTTTAAACAAAAAACGCACATCAAGTTATCAACTGAATAATTGACGCACCTTAAGCACAGAAACTACACACCCTTAAGCACAAAACCTACGCACCTTAGCTTAAGAACAAAATTTACGCACCTTAAGTTCTCAACTGCATAAGTGATGCACCTTAAGCATAGAAACCACACACCTAAAGAAGGAACACAATGCACCTTAAGCACAACATCTACGCACCTTAAGTTTTGACATACGGAAAATGACCAAATTGCCACCGTTTTTCTTTAAACATTGTTAATCCTAGACGTTGATTTTGACAAGATCAATGACTTTTCTCTCATCGCACAACCGCACGTGAACTGAATTCTATACATATATATATATATACACACACACATAGTTACTTTTTACGAAACGAGTGTCGTTTCTTTTTATTAAAGAAAAGAAACGACATCATTTTGATGCCTAGACTACAATGTGTTGTGAACCGTGGTGCACAGTAAAATTTAAATTTGCGAATGCCTTAGCATTTGGGTTTAAAGTAGGAATTTTAGAATAAGTATTGACAATGTTAACTTGGCCCAAACATCCTTTTTGACCCAAGTCCTACTTTCGGCCTAATACAATTGTCATCGTGCTGATCTTGTGTTACTTCAATTGTTTCCCACGGCAATTTGCTGCCCATCTAAATTGGGCTGAGCCTTAATTCCCGGGCTGGGCTATTATTCGGTCCAGTCCAGAATTAAAATGGCCCATATTCACACATACTATAGGAAATTTTAGCATTACCTCTAGTTGTCGTGCCATGGTCCCGGGTCTATGTTCACAATTTCAATAAATGAGAGTGTTTATCTATTTGTTTTATTTGCAATAAATTCAGAGATTCTACTCCGCTGAATCAGCCCCTACACATGTACCATAAATAAATAAATAAATAAGTGTTGTGGCCTAGTTCATGAGTACACACAAAATTGAAAACCCAAACATGCCTGGCGTAAAATGGCGAGTTTTTTGGGGAAGTTCTCTTTGGAAAAAGTCATAAGCAGAAAAATAATGAGTGAACTTTGGAAGAGACGAGCACTTGCATTTTAATTTTCAATAAATGCCTTTGATCCTTGTACCTTCATGTTTTTGCACCGGCACCATGATAGAAGATTTTTGAATTTGACTTAGGTTATATGTTGTGAAATTTTCATATTCACTTTATTGAATTTTTGTATAACTCATATTAGGGGTGATAGCACACGAGCACAAGTTTTATTTTGTTAATAAGCGTGTTAAGGTTATCTTCTAGCTAAGTGTTTCACGCATTCTTCGAGCTGACACTAATTTACATTGATGAGGCAATACGTTTGAAAGGTAATTTTGGTAAAGCTCGATCTAATACTTCCTATAATTATTTTATTTTCTTTTTAATAATGTCTTTGCTTGAGGACAAGCAAATAAATAAGTGTGGGGAAATTTGATGAGTGCAATTTTATACTTTATTTTTGGACTAATAATTTTTATTAATTAGTTATTCTTTTATGCTTTATCTTATTAATTTATTATTTATTTTATTTATCTAATAATTGTAAATAATTAGAATTATAATGTAATACTGATGCGATGTTGGTGTGAGTGTGAATGTGAAGGTGGTAAAACGAAGAGTCAAGACTCCCCGAGTGTCGTGTCTCTCAAGGATGACGAATGGGAATCAAATTAGTGTGTTGGCATCTAAGAGGTTGAAGGAAAAGAGTTACGGGAATGGCTAGGAGTTGGGTTCATTGGTAAGAGGGTAAGGTTGATAAAAGTTGTGTAAAGTAAAGAAAAGTAAAGTGGAGATTAGGGCTTTAGGCTTTTCCATGTGGTTTATCTTTGGTTGGTTTTGCGAGTGCAAGTTGTGGAATAGACTAGGGAGTCACGGCACATTACCAAGTGGCGTCACACTTTGGACTCCCACATCCTCGTTCGATTGGGGCATTTCATCGAACACCTTGTCTACCACTCCTCTCGGATCTTGTCCTTTCGGACTAAGAGTGGAGATGTGGGTGAGTGAGACTCGTGGGTGGCCGCTATCACGCACACACTCACTTCCTTTGGGTTTGCTACCTAATGTGGCCACAAAAGGCACAAAGCTTAAAGAACATCATCCACACAAGTTCAACATCCAACAAGCAAGCAATTCACAAATCAAAGCAATAATATTAAACATCCACATAGATCTACCATGGGGCCACCAATCCCCTATCTAATCTACTCTAGCATACTAAGAAACAAGAAAAGGAAAAGGAAATTCAAAGAAACAAGTATTGAATTAGAAATTGAAGATAATGGTTACCACCCCTTGAAAAAGGGGATCTTACAACCTTGATCTTGAATCCCAATCTTCCTTCTTGCCCTTGATCTATTCTAAACTATGAACGGAAGGAATTTTCCCCCAAGAGGGGAGAAAACCCTCTAGATCTATCTATCCTATTCTATCAATTTTCTGATCTCTCCTCCTCTCCCTTTAGGTTTAGGGCAAAAGGGATTTATATAGGTGACAAAGAAAAGGAACAAATTTCCCAAAATAGCCCTTGGCCCGACCACGCTTGCTCACACGCGTGTGAGTGGCGTGGTGGCTCTCTGGAATAATTCCACGCCCAGCCACACGCGTGTGAGGCTGCGTGGGGCGCTACTGCATGTCGGTTTGTTTGTCTTTTGCTCTATTTTAGCTTCAAATCCCTCTCCAACCTGTGAAATACTTCAAAACTCTTTCTGGGAATGTTGTTAGAAGAAATTGGTCGCATTTGAGCTGAAATGCATGCAATTGTTGTAATTGGATGTCAAAATGATGCGCTTTTAATCTAATAAAGACCCCTTATAAGTGCTATTCTTGGTGCTTATCAAACTTTCCACACTTAAACCTTGCTTGTCCTCAAGCAAGCATACTTTTCTAAGCCCTAATCATGTAAGCACCAAGGATAGTTCTTTCTTTCACGGTTAACCAATCAAGTGACGTGTAGGTGTTCGGAGTTGAGCGGGTGAAATCCCCTACACTATCTACCAAGACTGCTAAACTCGTGCCAACCAAATGTAAGAAATATGCTAAGGAAGTCAAGGTCTCGAGAGATGGATATTTCATGAGAAGGTTTTTTTTGTTCACACCTTTCAAGCATGCAAGTGACAAAAGTGTTTTCACCTTGTATTTTCTAGGGGCCTCCAGCCGATCCGACTAGTGGGACCGATGCTCACCCCTTAGCCAAATTCCAACCTAACGCCAAAGCCTCTTTACATTATATAAGTGAGGGCAGGGACATGGACCGCTCATCGCCATGGCTTGGGCGATCACTCTATTTTCTCACTTCCTAAGATAACGTCATCAGGCTACCCGACTTCACATGGAGATCCATGCTTTTTCGAAGACAGTGCAATGGTTACCCCTTATCCAAACAAGATGGCTCACCTCACTTTTATCTCTAGGAATGGCCTTTTGCCTTTATTCACGTTTCACCATATCAACCCCTCATAGCTCACTTAGGCTCTCCTTTTGCCCCATGTCCTGCTGAGATTAATTCAGTTTCCAGGCTTCGCTATTCTTATTTTTCTAAAACTCAAAGGATTCACACTCCCACTTCTAGAGATCCTTGACTGAGGTCCAAATAAAATACAAGGTGAAAGCATGCAAGCACTCATTAAATATTTTCAATTGGGGTCGGAGTGTGCAAATTGGTGCAAAGTGAAACTTCCAAAGCATATTTAAGACATTCAATCCTTGGCACAAGGTTAGGAGCCCTCCTAGATAGTATTGGCAATAACACACTCTCTAGGTTCCTATACCTTATCACTTAATCAATTAACTGTTTCAAGAAGCATGCACCCTTTCCACACTTAAAAATAAACATCGTCCTCGATGTTTTCATAAGGAACGGAGGAAAAAGGATATATGTTTAAGGGTTCTACACACGCCCCTTTTCCACACTTAAAAGTGTGAACTGGGCTAAAACAGTTATAACAAACAGACTACATCCAACACAACAATTTTATGCAGCTCTTCATTTGCGATTCTAGAAAATAAAGCAAACCAAAACAGGGCATTGAATCAGGATAAAAGAAATACTTACAATTTGTATCCTTATAAAAGTTTTGCAATCTAAGTTTGCCCTTTAAACACGGTCAGAGTAAAGGTAAAGAAATAAATTAGGAATTGAAATTATACCTTTCAAGATTGGTCTTTCATGGTTGTTGGTGGAGTGGTCCCTTCTTCTTCTTATTTGTGGGTTGCCTCCCAAAAGCGCCACGTTTAACGTCTTTGGCTAGACGAAACGTGCAAGATAAAACATAAACAGAATTGTAGGTAAAAATATAAACAAAAATAAAAAGATTGTCCACAATCAATTGTTCAGAGTTAACAGATCACAAATCATCATCATCAAGATTTGTCTTTTCTTTTCTTCCGTCCTTTTCTTCCTTCATGGTCTCCTGATTTCCTTGATCTCTCTTGAAATCTCATCCAGCTTTTGTATTTGCTCCAAGTGCAATTGGTATTGGAAATTTTGGAGGGATCTCCAATCAGTGACCGGGGTGAACCAGCTCGGAATGTTGAAGCTAGAGGAGTTGGGGTCTTGCTCTTCAGGTTGTGGTGGAGGTACAGACGGTCCGGGCTCTCTTGGTGGTGGAGAATACATTGAAGAATCTAACGGCGAATACATGTCCGAGAGAGACGGGGAATTGAATAACATCGGAGAAGGTGTGAATCCTGGGGATGTCATGGGCGTGTTGGTATGATCATCCGCCATCTCCTCATCTACCCTCATTCGCGCTAGTTGTCTCAAGTGAAGTTTTGCGACGTCCTCGGGAGATAAAGGAACTATATCCGCTCCTGGAAGCCGATGTTCAAACCAATTCATTTTCATTTGATTGCCCAGGGAGACGCATAGCCTTGTCACCAAGGGGCCTATAAAGATTGCCCTGGCTGACTCTTGCTGTTGTGCAACAAGCAAGTTCCTACAAATCGCGCTCATGTTCACCGAGTTCCCGGTACTCCAAAGCATGAACAGCTCTGCCTTTGAGACTCGGTCATATGTCTCAGGCCTTCCTTCCCATGACTGAGCGATTACCTTCCATAAAACCTTTAAATCCTCCCATACAATCTGAGAGACTCTCACTCTTGACCCTTCTCATTCAACTCCTTGTCTTGCGATCATCGACCAATATTTTCTTGGAATGTCCCTGTCTCCAAAGTCATATCTCAATCTCCTGTACCAGTGCTTCGACTAGTCTTCTTCATTGTAGAACCCAAGGAGAACACCCAAACGGTTGGCCGATATGTTATGGTCCTGGTTGAAGAGTCTAAACTTAATGGTAGGGCTGTAGAGATCTCCAGCTATTCCGTCAACCTTCAAGCTTGCGATAAACTCATGTACTAGAGGGATAAAAGTATCCTGTCTCTAGCTTAACAGATTGTTCCAATACAACTCTGCAATCAACCTCTCCAGTCCATATTTGCACTCATAATCCTCCAATGCTCTCAAGTCTACATATCTCCATTGCACAATAGGGTAGTTTAACAACTGCCTGTACCGCCCTAGCATGGTTGCTGTCATTAGTAGAATTTGAGTTCCGGTGGGTATTTCTATATAACGAGTGTTAGCGTCCCTGACACTGTTTTCATCTGTTGGGGCTTTCCCTCTTTGGAGCCTTTGAGCAATCTGTTGTGCAAGGTCATATGGCGAAGACATCTTTCCTATAACATGGGTAATCAAAGCAACACAAGGAAAAACACTTGCTAATCTTAAATATTGATTATGAACCATATTGCACATATCTAAAGAAAAGATCATAAGAATTCATTGCATGCAACCATCATTTTGATATCCATCAACAATTCTATCCTATACATGCAAGAACTAGCTCATACCATTCCATACTCATATCATAGTCAAAAGGTCAACATATGGTCAACTTCATCTTCTACCTCTAGACTAGCTCAAGGTTGAAAAATGGAAGCAACATGAAAGTTAAAATTGGACCAACTAACTAGTAGAATGTAGCAATGTAGTGCCTATAGAGTAGGAAAGTTGCAAACTTTACCCACCATGCTCACTATATCAACAAGGATCTCATCATGACAAGAGAATACCCAAATCATGCAATTTCAAGATCTAGTCACAAAGAGATGTTAAAACATTAAATTTCTAGTCTATAGAAGCAATGTAGGCTCAATACAAGTCTATCAAGTCATCTCATAACAATATATCTCAAGAAAAATGTCATACAAGAAAAACCCATGGAGATATTCTTCAAAAATAGAACAAGTTCTTCATTAAACAAGTAAATAGCAAAGAAGAGTATGTTCATACCTTAGAAATGACTTAGAATCTTTGAGAAAAAGTTGAGAGACTTGGAAGGAAATGCTTAGAAAGTGTATATTTTCAGCTTGGGAGAGTTCTTGCTCGTGGTGGGGAAGAAATGAAGCAAGGAAAGGGTTTTAAACCACTTCGCGCGAAAATCCGCGAAAAGTCTGGTGCCCGTCCACGCACGCTACCACGCGTGGTGGTAGGCGTGGGAGCTCTCTGGTTTATTCCCACGCCTGCTCACACGCGTGTGAGCGGCGTGGCAGCTCTCTGGAAGTTTTCCACGCTTAGCCACACGCGTGGTGGTGGCGTGGAGACGTGCTGTGCAAAGCTTACCTTGGTTTCCCTTTCTTCCTTTGCTAGTGATGATGTTTGTCAATTGATTGCGGGCAACTTATAACTCTCGGGTGTTTAATCTATACTTGTTAGCTCAACTGAGATTATAGAAACATTATTGAAATAAAACTAAGTAAAACATACTACATAAAACAAGAGAATCTTAAAGAAAAAGTAAGATAACATTGGGACTGCCTCCCAAGTGCGCCATGGTTTTACGTCTCCTGGCCAGACGTGGTGTGGCCTATCCTTCAAGGCACACAGACTTTGGGACCTGACCAAGCGTCCCGTGAACCTTAGCTTCAAGGAATGTCCCAAGGTGGGAAACATCCTTGAATACCCACAAGAATAAAGGAAGAACAACATGCAAGGTTGGATGAATTTTAACATTAAACACCCTCCTTAACTCTTCTAGGATGGTGTCTACTTCCTTTCCTTTTTTCCTCTCTTTTCCCCCTAAAGATTTTCTCGTTCGTTTCAAACCATATCTCCTCACTCCCTTCCTCAATCTCGAGTGTGGTCAACTCTTTCCTGTAATACCCTGATTTTTTACTATGGAAAATAATTATTAAGTTGGGAATGGTATTTATTTTCTTTAGCATAAAAGGAAAATTCTTTTTGTTCTTGTAGAGATTTGATCACAATCCCTTAATTCTTCATCTCAAGATCTTTACCATCAAGCCATCTCAATTTTCATATTTTTATTGTAAATTAGTATGTTGATATATTATTTTATGGTATATTTATTTAATATGATGTTTGTACTTGAATTATTTGGAAAAGTCTGATGAAGGTTACGTTATATTATTATTAAAAATTCTAAATAAGAAAATAATTTCATTCTATAAAAGTATTTTATGTACTGTGTACTTTCATTTATATATATGTATATGTATGTACGAGAGGTACGTAGTGTGTGTGTATATATATATATATACAATGAATGTGGATCCCATAGTGTCCACATTAATTCTACATGTGAATAATTTTGGTCAACCTAATCATCAAATCAATTTTCCACAAATTAAGCCTTTCCATAACTTTAATTTTCCTTTTCTCCTAAGGGTTACCAGGATTAGATAAAATCTCCTTCATTCATTCTTTGTTGGCCAAAAAGTTCTAATTCTTCCTACTCTCTTCTTTTTGCCTAAATTTCACATTACATAAAAAAAAAAAAAAATCTCCTTCATGGCTCTGATACCAATTTGTAACACCCCAAAAACAGCCTATTTTTTTTTTCTTATTTTCACCAATTAATTAAGTAATTCTTAAAACAAAACTTAGAATGCGGAAGCTTATCTTATTGAGGGCCTTACCGCCACACTTAGGCAGCTAACCGACCTAAGTGCTAAGGCTAAACCAAAATATAATCATCGCAGGGTAATAAAACCAAAACAAATATTGTCTATGTAAACCAATAACTATCTATTACAATTTCAATCTTTCTCCTTGAAATAAATCTATCACTTTGATCAATCTTATATCCATGCTCTCATCCTTCATCAACCATTATTACCTGAACAAAATATAATTTCCAAAACATACAAAAACAAACGGGGTTAGCAAAACATTGCTAAGTAAGGTTCACTCCACCCTGTAAAATAAGTTTTGGATTTTTTTTAAATAATATAGTAGATTTCTCAAAAGAGATTATTTTGTAACCTTACAAAATAATATACCTTTCAAAAATATATGTGGAGATACACTTTTCAAAAATTAATTTTCATACATACACGGAGAATTTAATATTTATAAATGGAGAATCAACCATCTCTTCAAAATCCATTTAGAAACTGAACCAAAACCTATGTGCACACCCCAGTAGATTCAAAGCTACTGGGTAGTATATGATCCAAGTAGCCTCTTTGCTACCTCACCCTTATAAAATTGGAAACTGGATCACAACCTATGTGATACACCCTCATGGGATTCCAAGCCCAATAAGTGATAATTGGCCCAAGTGCACAGTAATTCACTTGTACTGAACACCACACAATATACTGGTTTCTATAGAATAAATCATTTCTCCATAGATAAAATACTTTCCTCCAAAAATCACATTTTCTCCATAATATAATTTTCTCCAAAAATCTCCAAAATATTTTTCAAAACATAATTTTCCTCCACATAATTTATCCAAAATCATATATTAACAAATATCATTACCAAATTACTTAATACATATATTTTCTTTATAAAATATCAATTTCTTAAAATAAAGCAATCCATGCATACGTACATTTAATAAATTAAATCAATCCATAAACCTCAAATTTTAACAAATGAATGTCATATCATCACATACATAAATACACACATATTTCCATGTCTTGGTAAGTAAAATACACCAACTATGTATACACATCCAATACGCAGTGTATTTATATATAATAAAAATAATTTTTTTTATATAATAATAGGAAACATAGGTACGTACAGTACATCTTTTTAATATATATGTATTTACGTACAATACACTATGAATTTATATGATATTATATATTTCTTTGTTAATATACCATCTACGTACTTCATGAACATATATATACAAATTATCACAAGTATATATATCTATATCAATACCCGTATGAATCTATACATGTAAAACATGTATTTATATTATATTTTTCTCTAAGAACACCATTCTTCCATATATAAAATCATATACGTATAAATACTAAAACAAATATCATATCTTTCACATATGTTAAAACATGGACTCAGAGAATAAATTTCCATCCAACACACAATTTTTAGAATTATAAGAAATCAATCAAATAGTTTCACATAATCATCAATACATTTTTTTTTCTCATCTAAGCAAATAGTTTATGCCATAGAATTTATATATCAATGTATTTAGGAAAATCATATAATTTTACAGAGTAGAATAAATAAGTGGCCATAAACACTTACTTGTTTTTCTTAGAAATCCTTAAGAACTTCAAGCTAACCTACTCTTGATCCCATGATAATCCACCTTTTGAAATGAAAGATTAATTTATGAACTGATATGTGTGGTTGTGTACATACTCACGTGAAGAGGAAAAGATGGAAAGTGAGAAAGTTTTGTCTTTAATTGTAATTAATATATTAATGTTGCATGCGTTATATTGTGCGTGAATTAATTGTGAGTGGTAGTGAAAAGAAATGGGAAGGCTAGAAGTTTGGGAATATTGCTGACAATAAATTTTAATATTATTATATATTTATGTTGGCCGTTTGGGAAGAGTGCATATATATATTTATATTTGTTTCTGCGCCGTAAGAAAGGAGATAGGAAGAGAAGAGCTATAGTAGTACATTCATATATATGAGTTGTGATTTGTGAGTGAAGAAAAATATGGACGTTTAGAAGATTGTCAAACTGTTTTGAGGGTCTTCGGTGGATTTTCGATTTTGAGGTAAGATTTATGTCCATTCAAATTTTATTTACCCCAATTAAATTATTTAATATGTGCTTATGTGATATTATACTACTATTATTATAGAAATTGTTATATATTTGTGAGAACATATTATTTGTACATTTGATTTATGGTGGGAGTATGATGATCGATTAGTAAGAATCTGTGTAAAAGAATTGTTAGAGATTGAAATATGGGTTTACTGATGATGATGGTGTGAAGATGATTTAAGTAATGAAAATAGTTTGATGAGGATACTCATGGAGATAATGCTTAAGTGATAATGATTAAATAAAGTGAGTAAGTGGGTTTGTGGTTTTATGCCTTGCCCTTATGCGTTTTAGACTATGATTGAAACATGTTTTTTTCTCGTGTGGATTGATCGAATCATGGTTGTCTTACATAAATTCTTGAAGCATGTATTACCTTTATAGTACAAGTTATCTCTTGTGGTAGAGATTATGGTATTTGAGAGTATTGATGAACAATTGTACTTAAAATCTTGTATATATACATATATATTAATTCTTGTGTGTATGGATATAAGTATATATTATATATATATATAAAGTATATGTGTAGTACGTACGTAGGTTTTATAAAAAATAACAGTAAATATATGATTATATGTAAAGAACCTTACCTAAGTACGTATGCTTATGATTATTATTAGTTTATGGGTATATATATATATATGTATAAGCATTACATTTAATTTCTTATTGAATGTACATAATTTATTACTCGAGTTAGTATTGTCAATTAGTATGAATTTCCTATGTATCACAATTAGTATATGAATATGTTTGATTAGTAAGGTTATGTTATGTACGTACGTTATTTTATTAGTAATAATAATATTAATAATAATAACAAAATTTATTATTTTGTTTCATTATTAAATGCCGTACGAAGTTTTATAAATAAAATAAAATAATAATAATCATTATTTGTTTACTTGAATAAGTGGCGTACGAATTATGTATGCATATGTACATTCCTTACAAATTTAAATTTTACTTATATGTTGTGTGTACATAGGACTCCTCCTTATTATGTAGAACGCATGTTAGTGACAAATGAAAAAAATTGACCAAAATGTAGATTTTGGACTCTTGGTTGCGAAATGAGTTTTATTGAGCTTTTCAAGGAAAAGAATTAGCCTAATTGTATTTTGGAAGAAAACCTCATTTTTGAGAGATTGGATGTCCAATGCAAGTAATGATTAATTTTACAAATATTATTTTTCTATGAAATTTATGAACAAGCTTTTATGCTAAGTCTTGATTTCAAAACTTATGGAAATATTATGAGGTGTAATCTATATTAAGAACTCAAGTTTGTGATTTTTGATAAATTGATTTTGGTCAAAAGATTTTGAGAGCCTAAGGGCTAAATTTTATTACATAAAATATTTTGTAAACTTATGGAAGATATGTGACTTGGAAATTGTGGAGTATTCAGTTGTATGCTGAATACTAGGGCTATGCCCTGTTGAGGAGTGGTTAGATAATTCTACCACTAGGGTTCATACCCTGTTTGAGGAGTATTCGGTAGGAACAATCCCCGGATACTAGGACATTTATTGTCCTGTTGATTTGAGGAGTGGTTAGGTTTTTGCCTACCACTAGGGTCTATGTACCCTGTTTTGAGGAGTATTCGGTAGGAAAAATCCCCGAATACTAGGGCTAGTAACTTCCCGGTGAGGCTTGGAATCCTCACTCGGGGGTGTGCACACTTAAGGTTAGAGTCCTGTTTCCATTGGCATGGGAATTTGGCGGAGTGTTCAGCGTGGAGTTGTTCACTAGGGCCTAAGTATAAAGGACCATGTCCCATTTATGAGTGATTGATGTGCTTCCATATGTATTTTATAATGTGCAAGTATGGCACAAAGTAAAGTTTTTAAGAAATTTGAGAATTTATGACTTTTGAAAAGTATACTATGGTAAATAAAGGATTAAATCCTATTATTTATGAAAATGAAAAAAATGTGGATATTATGAAATTTTTGTGTGGAGTTAAATAATTATTTATGTGAGTGAATTGATATTTGATTCCTATTATTTATGATTTATGAAAATGATAAGTTGTAAAAGTATAGTATTTTATGAGGAATTTAATGATTATATGATTTTTATGAAATGTCATGTGAAATTTAAATCCATAATTATTTATTATGCGATTAAATTGAGATGAGCATGTTCTAATGGATTGAAAAGAAACTGATTTATGTGGATAAGTATAAAAAAATCATATGGGGTTAATATGGAATTATGTGCTCCAAAGTGCTATGTGCTATGTGCAAAATATTTTACGGGGTGGAGTAAGTCTTACCAGCCGTCGCGCTGGATTTGTTTTCCCATCTTTAGTTATTTTGCAGGCTTGGATTACATGGCTTTGAGCATGAGAGCGAATCAATGTAAATATTTGTATACCTTTAGAAAGCAATCATTGTATTAGTAATCTGTAGTAAGTTAGTTTTAGCCTGTACGTTCCATTGCTTGGGCCATACGATCCATCGCTGAGATGTTGTCGTCATTATTAGCAGGCGCATTTCGTCGAGGTGGCATTTTCACTGGACGACAGTTTCAAATTAGCACCCGCGACAAATAAGTTCGTAAGGAGTTAGCTAATTAGGCAGTTAGTATAGCAACTACTCAAGTCCTATACGACACTCCCTAACATTCACTTTATCATACCCTCTAAGCAAGGGTTTCAATCATGGCATAATGATAATTAATGCATTACACTAGCAAGCTTACTCACAATAATCTTAAGCAAGGATTAACACATGCAAGAAATCACAAGTATTGATCATATTAACCAGAATCGTAAGATTCTGTAAGGTAGAAGCGTAATACCACTTTTTTTTTACGCTGCCTAGCTTCCGTTCCAGCTCTGCTCCGAAGCATATACTCATTAAGCTGACTTGATCGAACTAGGGTTGACTCGAAACTAGTGCTCTGATACCAACTTGTAACACCCCGGCCCGACTGTACCGTGCATCCGGAGTAGTTACCGCCACACCTAGATTGAACCCTATCTCATCTAGAAAGAGTCCACTCTATATGCACAGGCTAAAGAAGCAAAACTGTTTTCTCACACTTACTACTTTGATATAATTCTCAAGTATATGCATATTGCATCAGAAAGAAGGGAGATATTCAATCATATATATACGTAGCAGCGGAAAGAAAAAGACAGCTTGGTTAGCTACAAAAATATACAGGAATTGACCCATTGGGTCCAAAAACATAGAAGTTCAAGTTTTCACCAAAGGAGTGTAAGCGAGTACGGTAGGATGTACAGGTGGAGGAGTATATGTCGGAGAGGGAGGAATAGGAACGTGGCCGGGAGCGTAGGGGTCGTCATCCAACAAGAAGTGCACATAATCATCATACTCATGCACAGGAAACAGAAAATCAGATGAGCTCTCAGAGCTCATCGGGCTGCATGTGCCCACGCTAGATATTATCTGTTAAAAGACACAATGAAGTGTAGTTAGCACGACGGCTAAGTAAGGAAATCTATTGTCACTCAAAAGTAAGCAAAGGTTTCGAAAATATAATAATTTGAAAGCTGTAAGCTTTTACCCATAAGTTGAAAATCTACCTGCAACCAGATTATCAACAGTAGATAACATATTAATATTTACGAATTCAATCAACATATAATACTTTTCATTTCCGGGAATTTTCATCATTTTTAACTCAAAAGAGAGAGAGAGTGTTCAGCAGCACGTTCCAGTGCTTAAAATACGTCACAGTTTGGATAGAATCATTTCTTCCTCAATGTCGTTAGAGAGTAACTCTTTTCTCATCTTTTAAAACTTCCTTAGTTTCATATTAGCAAGCGTGAGGCCTTTGGAGCATTCTCATAACTCCCTCTCTGACCACTTGGATCATCGAACTCGGGGTCAGTGGTCATCACCCGGTCTAACACTGATCCCCTGGACGTAAGGTTCGTTAAAATGATTCCTAGCTGGCCTAGTCAGGTCCGTTAAAACGACACCTACCCGGACTTCTGGAGTAACTATACTTTAAGTGTGCACACCCCCATAGGAATACCTCATCCTACGAGTTATATAGTACCCGGCGAATAGACTTCGCCCTGCAGTATGAACTAGTCATACAATATAACATAACGAAGAATAGACTTCGCCTTGCAGTATGAATGATCATACAATATAACACAACGACCACTGGGCAATGGCACTTAAAGCCACTCGTGGGTCAATCAAGGTCCTCCTCAACTTACTTTAGAAACTAATGTTTTGAAAACATGATCCTTCCTTCAGTTTTTCTTTATCAAATCATTTTTGTCAAAATTGTTTCTAACCATTCCCTTTTCAGAAAATTTCAGCTTGGCGCAGTCCGAAAGATTGAGCCGGTAAAAATAATTCCCGAACTCTTTTTCACTTGAAATTTTTATGGTAGAACCCCAATTTATAGTACTTGATGTCCATAAAAAGTTTTGGTCATTTTGATCCGCGAATAAACACAGAAAATTCCATTTTTGCCCTTGGCAGTGTGCTATCCAGAATTTTTCTCTCTGGACCAATTTTGGAAAAAAATTCGAAAACCATACTTATACTACTCCGATCATTATGAAATTTTATATTCAGGTTCTACACTTATTGAAATACATATCTGAAGAAAATAGAATCAAAATACCTTACCAAAATTTCCCAATAAATCTCGGAAGTTACTGCCAGAAATCTATCTTGATTTTTCAATATTTTCATAAGTATAAGCCTATATGGACATAAATACAACATATACATGCATATATTAGCTACGAACATGTACACAAAAATTACCAAAATTTCAAGGAGTAGTCTCTTGAGCCAACTAAGAGATCCTCAAGTTAACACATAATTTTCACATAAAATTCCTAGTCTTATAATTTACTAGCAATTGTTCATTTTCAAGTGACTAAACCGACTTAAGGGATTCCTTACCTCTCAAGTAGTTTTTAATACCGTAGACAAAGTTGTGATCTTCTCCTCCAAATTTTCACCGAAGATCCTAGTATGGGAGCACTTGTGAAGGAAAAATGGCTATGGAGTTCTTGGATCACAAAGAGCAAGATGGAATTTTCCTTCTCTTTTTCCTTCTCTAATTTTTGAAAATGGGAATAGAATGGGGATAATGGAAGATCAAAGCTCTATTTATAGCAACTCAATAATATTTAAATAAGGGAAGAAACTTGGAGAGTAAGTTTATATGGTTTCTTATAAGGGAAGAGATAAAGAAGCTTAGAGATCAAGCTTCAATTTGGATCATCTTAAAAAAATATTTAAATAATAATGTGTGGTTAGAAAGAGTGACACTTGTCACAATTCTATGGTAAGTCTTGAAGAATAAGCCTTCCCTTGCCAGATAGGGGTTAAATCAGATAAAAGTTCGGTGGAATATAACTTAATTCGGGAAAATCTCAATACCAAAATTATTCTAAAAATAATCTCGTCATTAACCACCAAAATCTAGGCTCATTGGAATGAGTGGGGGTTACAGTCTACCCTCCTTAAGAATAGTTTCGTCCCCGAAACTTCCTTCTTGATGCTGTTTTAGGAATATCTTCCTTCGCGACTCGCACTTGGTGATACCCTGATCGTAAGTCTATCTTTGAGAATACGCCCGCTCCATTCAACTGATCGAATAGATCATCGATCCTGGGCAACGGGTATTTGTTCTTTACTTGTGACTCGATTGAGTTTTCTATAATCGATGCACAGTCTAAGGCTCCCATTGTTTTCTTCTTAACGAATAATACTGGCGTGCTCCAAGGTGATACACTTGGTCTGATGAATCCTTTCTCCAACAGTTCTGTCAATTGCGCCTTCAGTTCCTCCATCTCTTTTAGGTGTCATTTGATAAGGTGCTTTCGAGATGGGTGAGGTTCCTGGTACGAGATTGATGGTGAATTCTTCTTCTCTTTCCGGTGGCATTTTCGTGAGGTTGTCGGGAAATACGTCAGGAAATTCGCGCACAACTGGGATTCGATTAATCTCAGGTTCTTCTATTTCGACATTGTGCATCAAACAGAAATATACTTCGCATCCCTGGTGAGCGTACTTTTCAATTTCTGCATTGTCAACAACCTTGGTTCGGGTTGCTTGTCAATTCATCGGTAAGATATTCTCCTTTCCTTTGGTCCTTGTAGGACAACCTTTCGCTCATTACACGCTATCCGGGCTTTATACTTATCTAACCAATCCATCCCGCGTACTACATCGATGCCCTCGAGTTCAAAACGAACGAGGTTTCCGGGACAGTTAGATCCAGCTATTTCTATTGCAACGTTGTCATAACCATCTCTCCAGGCTACTACTATTCCTAAGGCAGTTTTGACATTTAGATCTAACCTAATAGTAGGCCTTAACTTCAGTCTATCAGCAAACGTAGATGATATAAATGAATTGGTATCCCCCGTATCAAATAGCACTAAGCTAAGCACTGAGTTTATGAGAAAGGTACCGGTTACGAAATTGCTAGCCTGAGCTTGAGTACTATTGACGACGTAAATTCTGCCTTGGTTCCCGGTGCTACTTTCTCCCATCGCTTGCTTTCCTTTGTGGTTGGGACCAGAGGTGGCGTTTGTTGGTCTTCCTTGATTGGCTGACTGGAAATTGACCACTCTATTTTCTATCTTTGCGGGCTTCTGGCCGGTATTCCCATTAAATCTCTTCCTTGGCTTACATTTTGCAGGGGTTTTTGGAGATTGTCTACTTGGGTTCGACATTCAAGGGCCTTGTGTCCCCAGAGACCACACTTGAAGCACTTAATCCTCATTTCTTGACAATTTTCCCCAGGATGATTCCTTCCACATCTCCAGCAAGCAGAACGGTTTCCCTGATTGATTCCTTCCCCTCCTCTTCCTTGCGTTGGATTAAAGCTATCTTGGTTAGCTCTCTTATTTCCCAACTGAAATTTCGGTGGTTTATCATCAGCCTTTCGTTTGTTTCGGCCATAAACTTCCTGTTGATCCAGATACACTTGATAGTGATCCGATGCCCTGTCGTATGCCTCCTTAAGAGTAGAGCACATGAATGGTGCGATCATCCCTCTTATGTCCCAGTCCAGCCCACGGACGAATCTTCTTGCCTTACTCGCCTCGTCAGGCACGATTTCTTGAGCGAAACGCATCAGCTCCACGTATTGGTCATGGTATTCTTGGATGGTTGCTCCGTTTTGCTTTAGTCGTAAGAATTCTTCGCATTTGATCCCCTTAATGCGCTCCGTGTAGAATTGTCCTCTCAATTCCACTTTGAATTCTTCCCAGCCAAAATTTGGGTCTTGTAGGAAGTCAGGTCCAACTGTTGCCCACCAGTTGTCTGTAGCTTTCGTCAGGTAATAGACTGCGGAAGGTACTCGCAAGTTCATAGGACAATTCACTGGATTAAGCAATTTGTCGAACGTCCGGATCTATTCTTCAAGGATTACCGAGTCTTTTTCTCCAGCGTAGTACGGTGGTTGTCGGTTCGCTATGGCTTTAGCAAAGTCAACCCGTGGCTGACCTTGGTTTTGGTTTTGGGCTTGCTGATCCAGCATGAACTCAGCCATTCGTTCCATTGCTTGGGCCATACGATCCATCGCTGAGATGTTGTCGTCATTATTAGCAGGCACATTTCATCGAAGTGGCATTTTCACTGGACGACAGTTTCAAATTAGCACCCGCGACATATAAGTTCGTAAGGAGTTAGCTAATTAGGCAGTTAGTATAGCAACTACTCAAGTCCTATACGACACTCCCTACCATTCACTTTATCATACCCTCTAAGCAAGGGTTTCAATCATGGCATAATGATAATTAATGCATTACGCTAGCAAGCTTACTCACAATAATCCTAAGCAAGGATTAACACATGCAAGAAATCACAAGTATTGATCATATTAACCAGAATCGTAAGATTCTGTAAGGTAGAAGCGTAATACCACTTTTTTTTTTACGCTGCCTGGCTTCCATTCCAGCTCTACTCCGAAGCATATACTCATTAAGCTGACTTGATCGAACTAGGGTTAACTCGAAACTAGTGCTCTGATACCATCTTGTAACACCCCGACCCGACTGTACCGTGCATCCGGAGTAGTTACCGCCACACCTAGATTGAACCCTATCTCATCTAGAAAGAGTCCACTCTATATGCACAGGCTAAAGAAGCAAAACTGTTTTCTCACACTTACTACTTTGATATAATTCTCAAGTATATGCATATTGCATCAGAAAGAAGGGAGATATTCAATCATATATATATATATATATATATATACGTAGTAGCGGAAAGAAAAAGACAACTTGGTTAGCTACGAAAATATACAGGAATTGACCCATTGGGTCCAAAAACATAGAAGTTCAAGTTGGTTACAATTTGGTAACCAAACTAATGCTACCGTGGCTGCAAAAGATTTTCACCAAAAGAGTGTAAGCGAGTACGGTAGGATGTACAGGTGGAGGAGTATATGTCGGAGAGGGAGGAACAGGAACGTGGCCGGCAGCGTAGGGGTCGTCATCCAACAAGAAGTGCACATAATCATCATACTCATGCACAGGAAACACAAAATCAGATGAGCTCTCAAAGCTCATCGGGCTGCATGAGCCCACGCTAGATATTATCTGTTAAAAGACACAATGGAGTGTAGTTAACACGTTCTTTAAGCAAGCGTAGAGATCTAAGTGATGTCGGTTGTCCCAACGAGATCCTAGAAAATCGTAAAACTGAGAGAAGGTTAGCCACCCCGCTTGGATTCGGGAACCCATTGCACTGACCTTCGAAAAAGCATGGGGCTCCATGTGATGTCCGGTGCCCGGTGACGTGATTCGAGGGGGTTGAATGGAAAGAATGACCGCCCAAGCCATGCGTAGTTTGAACAATTTATGCGTGACTTATGAGAAAAAAGCTATAAAATGTCATTTTCATTACAAGGTCTTCTAATTTGTGCATTATGATATTTTTGAGGAATTATGGATAAAAACTTTGGCAAAAGCGTACCAAAACGATGCATTTTTGAAGAGCACGGAGGTACGACCAAATCACTCCCGTGTCACACGCGTGACTTAGGGCGTGATTCTTCTCAATATCCGAATCACGTTGTTGTCATGCGCGTGATTCTGAGAGTGGAAGCTGTCTGAACCTATATCACGTGTGATTCTGGGCGTGGATGAGGATTATTTCCATATCACGCCCGTGTCACGCACGTGAATTGAGCACATTACGTTAGGTGCAAATTCTTCTCTATAAATATGCGGATGTCTATACATTTTGAGAGCTAGTTTTCATTTTCAGAAGATAAAACTTTTAGAACACTTGAAAAATTTCTCTGTCTAGCATTTAACTATTCAATTCTTTCCAATTGCATGCGAGTACCCGTAAACTTGAGAAATATAATGCAAGCGAAGCCCAGAAAACGGACTAATTTGGTAGGGCATGGGACAAAAGGCGAGCCTAGTGTGAGCTAGTGAGAAATCCCAATTCCCTAGAAAAAGGCATGAGGGGTTGTTATGGTAAATTGAGAAAAAGTAATGGCCTCTCCTAGAGATAAGTTCCAAGAGAAGCCATCTTGCTAGGATTTGGGGCAACCATTGTACCATTCTTCAAGCAAGCGTAGAGATCTACGTGATGTCGGTTGTCCCAACGAGATCATAGAAAATCAGAAAACTGAGAGGAGGTGAGCCACCCCGCTTGGATTCGGGAACCCATTGCACTGACCTTCGAAAAAGCATGGGGCTCCATGTGATGTCCGGCGCCCGATGACGTGATCCGAGGGGGTTGAGAAGAAAGAGTGACCGCCCAAGCCATGGCGGTAAGCTACTGCAAACTACTACATCATTATCCTAAGGGACGAGAAAATAAGAGTAGGGGTGAGCCACCCCGCTAGGATTTTTTCACCCATCACATTGTCTTCGAAAAATCGTGGCGCTCCACATGAATTCGAGTTCCCCAATGATGTTATCTAGAGCGATGAGAAGAAAAGAATCCCGCTAAAGCCAAAAGCGGAGAGTAGTCCATGTCATACCATCACTTTACATACATGTTGGGTTTTGGCGTATTGTGTGGGTAGTTGGTCGGCATGTGTACATCGTTCCCCTTCTCCATTCTCTTACAACTCTCTTGATCAAAACATATGGTTGCCTAAAACATCGTGTAGCTATCTTTTGACAGTTATGCTTTGAATGGTTTAATGATTTGCTTGGGGACAAGCAAACTAAATTGTGGAAACTTTTGATACGTGTTAAAAGATACTAGTTTTCAAGGTCAATTTGAAGGTATTCTACGCGTAGTTTGAGCAATTTATGCGTGAAATATGAGAAAAAAGCAATAAAATGCCATTTTCATTACAAGGTATTCTAATTTATGCATTTAATGTTTTTTAGGAATTATGGATAAAAAGGTTGGCAAAAGCGTACCAAAACGATGCATATTTGAAGGGCACGGAGGTACAACCAAATCACTCCCGAGTCACACGCGCGATTTAGGGCGTGATTCTTCTCTATATCCAAATCACGTTGTTGTCATGTGCGTGATTATGAGCGTGGAAGCTGTCTGAACCTATATCACGTGTGATTCTGGGCGTGGATGAGGATTATTTCCATATCACGCCCGGGTCACGCACGTGAATTGAGCACATCACGCTAGGTGCAAATTCTTCTTTATAAATATGCGGATGTCTATACATTTGGAGAGCTAGTTTTAATATTTAGAAGATAAAACTCTTAAAACACTTGAAAAAAAATCTCTCTCTAGCATTTAACTATTCAATTCTTTCCAATTGCATGTGAGTACCCGTAAACTTGAGAAATATAATGCAAGCGAAGCCCAGAAAACGGACTAATTTGGTAGGGCATGGGATAAAAGGCGAGCCTAGTGTGAGCTAGTGAGAAATCCCAATTCCCTAGAAAAAGGCATGAAGGGTTGTGATGGTAAAATGAGAATAAGTCTAAGTAATGGCCACTCCTAGAGATAAGTTCCGAGAGAAGTCATCTTGCTAGGATTTGGGGCAACCATTGCACCGTTCTTCAAGCAAGCGTAGAGATATACGTGATGTCGGTTGTCCCAACGAGATCCTAGAAAATCATAAAACTAAGAGAAGGTGAGCCACCCCGCTTGGATTCGGGAACCCATTGCACTGGCCTTCGAAAAAGCATGGGCCTCCTTGTGATGTCCGGTGCCCGATGACGTGATACGAGGGGTTTGAGAAGAAAGAATGACCGCCCAAGCCATACGTAGTTTGAGCAAT
>NXFB01000853.1:18683-29489 GCA_002525835.2 Ipomoea batatas
AATCCATATCCTTACCTATGTTGCATCTTATATATCTCTTTTCATTTGTTGCTTTTATTTTTGTTATTTACTTTTGTTGTTAAAACCATGTTATGACCGAACTAGCTTCACAAGAATCAATCTGAGTTAGTGCTTGACCAACCATTCCCTGTGGATCGATAACCCCGGAATACTTCGGGTATTTGCGTGTACCTAAAAGCTACAACCAGGAGTCTTTGCAAATTTCTGACAAGGCTCGCACGCTCTGACAAGGCTTTCACAATCCAACTGAATGGACGACCAATAATATCCCATAACCATGATCCGACGTGCGAGTGATCGGCCCCCTTGATGTGCCGAGCATAGTCCTAAGTGTAGCTCCTTCATGACGATATCTGCCTCGAATGCGTTCAAGCACCTCATCAACGGGCCCCCGTAAGATCGTTGGTATAAACGGTCGTCCACGACTTGAAATCTGGGCGCTCGGAGCTTCACTTTCCGCGCTCGATCTGCTTCGTCGGGCATTTTCCCATCTTGGAGGTATTCCTTGAGGTCGGTTATCCATAGGTCTTGTTCCGCTCCGACCGGCTCTACCTCAAGGGCGTCAATGCAAGGCGCAGTCGCTTCCTCAATGTGGGCTATCTTCGATATATGCTCGGGAGCCTCATGTACCAGTCGAGATAACATGTCGGCATCGGCGTTGTCTGACCTGGGAATGTGAGCGAGCTCATGAGCTTCAAACTGTCGCAAGATGGCCACCGCCCCGATCTTTGTAGATCATCAGCTTATCCCCGTTGGTGACGAACTCGCCGTTAACCTGTCCAACGACTAGCGCGGAATTTTCTTTAATTAATTAAACTGGGCTGATATTTATTTAATTGGGTTGATTAAATGGCCTAATAAATAATTGGTTGGCCTAGTTAATTAATTTAAAGTAATTATTGCTGAGCTGTTGGCCCGAATTCAAGGAAGATATTTAATTGAGTTGGACCAGACTATCAATTAGGCTGCTCAAATTGACGGGCTTTGACTTGGTTTGGCCCACGAAGAATATATGTGGATTATATAATTTTGAGGAAGTTGTGGATATTATAAATGGGTTCAAAATTAGAATATATGTGGGATATATAATTTTGAAGAAGTTGTGGACATTGTAAATTGGTTCAAAATTCCAGGTACATTCCTTGAATTTAATTCAAAATGTTAAATTAAATTCAAAGGATGGGGTTTGTTAGATTTTCTCTACCCCCCACCACTATAAATAGTGGCTTCACTTTGAAGATTAAAGGCATTGAAGGCACTGAAGATTAGAAGACTTTGAAGCTCTGAAGATCTGCATCTCACCGGGAGTAGCACGCCTCCAATTTATTTGCACGAAAGACTCGCTTGCAATTTACTTGCACCGAGCACCTGCAATTATTTGCACCGGGAGGACACGCTTGCAATTTATTTGCACAAAGGACTCGCTTGCAATTTATTTGCACCGGGAGGACACGCTTGCAATTTATTTGCACAATGTTTCTATGCATGTGAATGAGCTTTTTCCCGACCTTGCATGGGGAATAGCTATTCATGCCCCATTGTTATTAAGTTATTCTTAAGTTCTAAGGAATAACATATATATTTTATTTCCTATTTTACTTGCAATTAACCTAAAATTTGTTTACGATATATTTCTCCCTATCACAACACTTTTCATCACTCTTTGATCACAGTACGCTACTTGCATATGTTTAAAGTTCAAACTCTTCTTCAAGTTTCAAAAGGTATATTTTTCTAAAGTTTATTTTAGGATTCTTATGTATTTTTCATATATTTTATGATTGATTGTTGTTGTCCTTGGAGTGTGTGTTAATTTTATAATTTAATTTGCAATAATGGCTTGATTGTGTTTAGTAACTCATACTCAAAGGAGAAAAAAATGCGTAGTTGTGTTGCATGTGTGGTTGTATATGTGTGCTTTTATGAGTTTAGTATTCATAATGATGAAGTCTACCTTGACAACAAATCTTATATTATTAACGTTTTAGGGTCTCAAAAATACATGTAATGGACTGTGTATTCTAGTGATGAAAAATGCTTATCTCAACTTAGGATAAACATACATGTTTTTGTAAAGTTGTGTGCAATGACACACATTATAGGATGGTTAAAGCCAACGAGAAATATGCTTTTATTTATTAGCAAGTAGCAATCTTTAACATATTATTGTTCATCATGTAAAAAATAGGATAATTCAAAATAATTTTCAAAGCTCAGGGAAAACTATTAGTCATCAATACTCTAATATTGTATTAAATGATGTTTTGAAACTCTGAAATCATTTATTTAAAGATCCTAAGCCAGTTCCAGCTATATCTACAAATTATAGATCGAAATTGGCCTAGGGACTTTAGATGAGACATTCATTAAAATAAAAGTGTCATCATAAGATAAACCTAGATATCGATCTCACAAGGGTGAAATTACAAATAAAAAAAAAATTATTAGGTTTACGTATACATGATATGCTATTTGTTTATGTTCTTCTGGGATGGGAAAGATCTGTAGCAAACAATAAAGTTCTTCAAGATGCATTATCTAAAATGCATCCACTTAAGGTCCCTAATGCTAAATATTATATATTTCGTATTATTATACAATTTCAAATAATGTAATGCATTTTAATTAAACTATAAAATTATGTTTATAGGTTGTTACTATATATAGTCGACGGAGGATATGCTAATAGTCAGGGAATTTTGGCATCATTTAGAGGTTACAAGTACCACTTAACTGAATGGTGTAAGGTCACCAACCAACAACTTCTGAAGAGGTTTTAAATGTGAAACATGCAGTTGCTCGCAATGTCATAGAATGGTGTTTGGGCTATTGAAAATTAAATGCGCTATATACTTAGAAGCCCATCATTTTATTCTGTTAGAATACATAACGGATTTATACTTGCATCAGTTCCATGCTGTTTGCTTCATAACTTTATTCGAAGTGCGTGTTAGGAACATTGTATTTTATATTTTGATGATACCAAAAGTGTTAAGAAATTTTAGTTCACAATCTTTTACTTAGAGTTAGGAATCTGAATGGTGATTTAGTGAATGAAACTTTACCCACCGGAGAGTAATTAATCTAGAAATTAAAGTAAAACCAATTCGAGAAGTAACCTATGGATATCTCTTAGCTTCGAGCAATCGTCTTTATAAAACTTTAAAAGGTGACTAAGAGATTAAATCTTGTTGGTCCCAAGGGGATGGGGTACAAGTCTAGAGGGGGGGGTGAATAGACTTGTATAAGATTTTGCAAATCTTTTCGACCTCTCGTGTGTATTGGACTTAGGATGTTTAGGTCCGATACCACACGGGATGAAGACAAAGTTTTATGCGCAGCGGAAATAAGTTATCCCCTTATTAGTTTGCACGAGTTTGAGTTAGTTCGAGAAGTGAGATTATATGTAGTGCAGTTCGAGAGTTAGATAGCGAGAGATAAAAACAGAAAGTAAATGCGAGAGAGATTTTTAAGTGGTTCGGCCAACCCGCCTACATCCACTCTTCTTCTAGAAACTCCCTAGAAGGATTGCACTAAAACTTCCCTTTTTAGTACAATATCGAGCGCTTGAGCTTTGATCACGAAGCCCGCCTCAAGCCTCAGGTTTTTCGCCCCGCTTCTTGTTACTCCACCTCTCGAGCACTTGAGCTTTGATCACCAAGCCCGCCTCAAGCCTCAGGATCTTCACAAGACAGCTCCCAGGTTACTCCGCCTCTCCTCAGGTTTTTCTCCCCGCTTCCAGCTACTCCACCTCTCGAGCACTTGAGCTTTGATCACCAAGCCCGCCTCAAGCCTCAGGATCTTCACTAGACAGCTGCCAGGTTACTCCGCCTCTTCTTGCTTAATCCAAAGCAAGGACCTTTGGTTGTCACAAGTTAATGTAACAAACTCCAATCTGACCGCAAGCTATCGTTGAAATATAGTCGATGTAGAGCTGCTTCGGTCACCTTCTGGATATGTATATGTTTAAGCTTTGTAACTCTCTCAAACACTAAGATGTGTTTGTCTCGCTGTGTTGAATATCAAGATTGATATTCCAGATTTAGCACTTGCACTTGAACGTTTAGATTAGACACTTCTCGTAAATCACTTAGAATTCTCGAACCTCTTAACTTGTCAACTCTTTTTCTGCTTGTGTCTTGACGTCCTTATATATGAGAGTTTAGGAATAATTCCGTTGGAGGGAAAACTATTCCGTTTGAAATTTGTCTCCCATGCTGATCATGGGTCTTGAGCATTTTCAGCATATTCCATGGAGTGGTGGTCTTGCAACTAGTGCCTTTTGTCTTGTAGTGAATATTCTTTAATCCACTTTCTAGAGCCCATGCTCCACTTACTCTTTTTGACAAAAGTTACTCTTTTTATATTCCCATGATCCTTGATTTAGGGAATAAGACCGGCTTTGGATTGGTGCGCTTTTTATCCGTTGGTTGTGCAATTCTGACGTGGCATCCACTTCCGGTAGATCCATAACGTTCTGTAGCCACCTTTCCTAATCTCCATGATATTCTTCTTCTCCAAGCTTAGATTATTTTAATCCAAGCTACTTTTATTTCCGTTCAGCCTTATGGAGAAGTGTCAGAGTGTCGAGACCAAGTTTAATGTCTCGTCTGACTGATGTCTCGAATCCATGTCTCGAACTGGATTGATATATCGAGAGACTCTATCTCTCGAACTCTGCTTATGTCTCGAGACTTAGTTGATGTCTCGCAGACCCTTATTCCTCCAGTCTTGTCTCGTGTCTTCTTCTGATCTGACTATGTACTTACAACACGAAAACTTCTAATATGTTCAATAAGTTTACCTTAAGCTTAAATATTTCCGAGTTGAGCTCAAAGTTACCCGGTTATATTTTCGCTCTTAGTTTGCTTGTCGAACTTACATAAATTCCTATCTTTCGAGACTTAGGGGATTCTGATTTACATTTGGTATCATCAAAACCTATTACATAAGGTTCCTAACAAATCTTACCAGCCGGAAAGTCAACTAGCCAGGAAGTAAAATTAATTCGAAGAGTAAACCTACAAGAAGTCAAACTAGACTTAGTCTAACCTGAGACCTTTGAAGAGTTAAATTATGAAGTGTCATATTATAAAAGGTCGAAAAGTCAAGTTTTGAGAAGTCAATGAGTCAACAACAAAGATTTGAAGACTCAAAGCGTAATAAACTCAAAGATTAAAATACTCGAAGAGTAGAAGACAAAGACTTGAAGACTCGAAGACTAGAAGAAGAAGGCTACAAGATACAAAGAGTATAAGATCGAAAGGTTTAATCTAATAGTGGAAGGGTCAACCTTAGCTAAGTAATAAGGGTACACCAAAAGTTATCATAAGCGGGAAGTTAATTTTTGAGGAGTAATGGCTGACTAAGGAAAGTCAAATGAGTAGGGTTGTTGAGGTTTGATACGAAGAGTTACTCTTCGAAGAGTAAAGTGACTCTTCGTACACTACTGCTCGAACATTCTCTATGCGAACAACTAACAACTTCAATTCAAAGTGCAAGAAGAATGTTCCCATGTCAAAAGGTGTTCTAGGTACATTTCCTAAGGAAGATTTTCCAAAAAGCCTAAAGGTATTTTGTATAGGCAAAAGGTTTATAAATAGAAGCAAAAGTACTCCAACTGCTGGAAATCTGACAAAAGTAACTTACTACACTCTACCCCCTAGATATTGCATACTGGATAAAAGATGTTTGAAATTTTTTTCCCTCTAATGGAAAAATTTCAAAGACGATTTATAAATACCTCCATTCAAATCTGGATGAGCTCTAGCAACTTTAGAGAACAAGTGTTAAATGTGAACTAGTATACAAGCAACAACAAGAGCTAGTGAAGTGAGAAAGCAAAAGTTAAAAAGAAAAGAACAAGCTCAAAGATTGTGGCAGTAGTAAGAAGATTCAACACCGAGTCTATAGTTGGAGATACTGGACAAATTTTGTTTCTCCTAACCTAGACACTTAAGGCCAGATTTGTGTAGCTTGTGAAAAATTTATACAGTTAAGGCCAACTTTATGTTCGAGGCTTAAGTGGCTTTTATTGTATCTTCCTTGGAATTTAAAGAGAAGAGTGGACGTAGGGTGGGTTTTGGCCGAACCACTTCAAAAATCTCTCTTTCACTCTTTCTTTACTTATGGTTATTTACTTTCAAGTATTTAAGTAACCAATTAAGTCTAATATTTTATTAAGTTAACCGAATGTGAAAAGGACATTAAAAAGGGTTTAAGTTTTAATTTCGTTGTGCAACGTAGAAAATGACTTGTTAAGGTTACATTTCGGGTAAGCTTAACGATTTGAGAAGAAATTAAAAAATTTAAGTGACTCTATTAATGTAACACCCCGTATTTTCTCAACATTATTAATTTAAATATAATATTTCAAAAAGAGCTCATTTTCTTATTATTAAATATTTTAATAAAATGTTACTAAATCTAATTATTTTGCCGAATCAGCTTATAAATAAAATATTTTATACTCCTTATCTCAAATGGTTTGATACAAACTATTTATATAATTATTTATGGTTTTAAAACCTCTATTCAAGGGATAAATTTAATTATCAAAATTTTGAACCTGTGATCTATCACTGTTTTGAGCCTAAGTTTAAACACAAACTAAACCTAAGTCCAAATGATTTAATCTCTTAAATCTAAATAGTTCTTGAGTCCAATTTATGCAAACCCAATTGTTTTAAGCCCAAAATAAATTTAACCCTAGATATAAATACTAAATGTACATTCTTCCCCACTTCAATGTTCATTGCCAAATTCCCTCACCCATCTCTCCCTCTCGCCTCTCTGCCCGATTCTCTCTATCGTGACCTCCTTCCCAGCCGCGGATGATGAGCATCAGCAGACGACGGCGGAGCAGCAGGGAGGCGTGGCAGTGGCGGTCGGGTGGCGACGAGCTTCCTCCGGCGTAGTAGCTCTCGGCCTTTCCTCTCTCTTTTGATCGGCGACGAAGACGAGAAACAGCAGAGCAGCAGCGGACCTGGGTTTTTTGTCTTCTCCTCTGGCGTGGACAACAGCTCTTCTGTTTACGGCGGGCAGCAAGTGAGTCGGACGTGACGGGCATACGTCTCCGGCGAAGGTCGTGTGGCGGCAGGGGATTTATGCAGCTTAATTTTGGATTAGAGGAGGATTATGGAGGTAATGTCTTTAATTAAGAGTTTAATGAGGGAAATTAGGGCTTATTAGTGAAGTAATTAAGGATTACTAGTTTATTTGAGCTAAAGATTATGGATTTTTAAGATATGATGTATGGGTGATTATGGATAGAGTTTAATATGATGATGATGATGTTGTTAAAGCTTGATGATGATATGATAATTGTGATTAGTGTTTAATGATGATGGATTATGGTTAAGTATGTTAATTAGTTGTTAATAGATGGTGATCGTGAAACTAATGTGCTTATGACGATGAGAATTATGGATTATATTATTAAGGTAATGGTGTGACTAATAGCTTAAATGGTGGATTAATGAAGTTGATTTAATGGTGTTTGATGATATGGGTATGATGATGGCATAATGTTAATATAATGAGCTAATGATGGTGTTTAGTTAAGGATGGTTATTAATATTAATGATGGATGATTATAGCTAATGATTAATTGATTAATGTTGATGATTAAAGACGATTCTTGATTATTAGTTGATAATAATTAAGATGATGTTTAATTATAAATGGTGGTGGTGGAAGTGGAAGGAGGATGCTTGTTGGCTAATGAAGGTAATGAATGATGGATGATAATGATGATGTTGTTATTATAGTTAAATGATGAATATGAATGATTTAATTAGTAAGTTAATAATGATTAGTGGATAATGGTGGAGACTAAGAATAATGATATTGATATATTGAATACTTATTATTAATGATGATTAAGGAAAGATTATGAGTCACTTGAAATGATGATGGACTATTAACAAGGTACTATTGGTTTAAGGGTCTTTAATGCCGAGATTATGTTTGGTGATGCATTATGATTGAGTATTAGGATTGATGATGATTAGTGTGTTGATAATGAGGAAATAATTGGATTAATGGATGGATAGTGAAGAAGGGTTTGCTATAAAAAGGAGATGGGATTGGGATAAGTATGATGTTGTTATGTTGGTAAGAATGATAATGATGTTGTATTGGATTGATGATGGAATAAAGTCTGGATTGACTCACAGGTTTCCCGTCGCAGTGACTAACTTAAAAGTTGAGCCTTAGATTGGATGCTTGCTTTTGGAGCTTAGCTTCGAGGTAAGTTTCTATGTCCGTCAAAACTACCTTTCCCTATCAAATGTGCTATTTATATAATTTGTGTCCTTAAACTATTTTGAAATGTGTTTTGATTTATAAAATGTGATAAATAGCAAAATGTGAATATTTTGGTGTTAAATGGTGATTTACTAACCTATGAGTATGTGTACATATATATATTGAGGATTCTACGAGAAACTAGATGAGTATGAAACTATATATATTGTTTTTGGGAAGTATCTATCTTGAGTGATATAAACTATAATATGATTGGAGGATAAATCATATGTTTGATGTAAATCCTATTTTGGAAAATGTATATATACTATATATACTCTATATTGTTTTGGGAAGTGTATTTGGATAGCCTGCGGGCAATGGAAAATATCCATGAAAACTATTTTGAAAGAATATTATTATCCTGGAGGATTTATATACAAATGTACCTATTTTTGGAGAATATTCTTATGTTTATAAACTATATGGAGGTTATCTATATTTTTATTATTGGAGGTTACAAGAATCTTGGGTTGCGGTCCAGATTATTGTGAGCACTTAGGGCTGCGGTCCTATTTGCTATTGATATGAGAACCTAGGGCTGCGGTCCTATTGGTTATTGATTAGGTGGGTAACCTGGTAGCAAAAATCATGGGTTACTAGGGCTAGTAACTACCTTTGGGGCTTGGAATCCCCGGGGTGTGCGCACTTAGGTTTCTAGTTCCTGTTTCCATTTACATTGTATAGGTGTGAAGGTTCGGTAGTGGAGGTAAGCTCCGTTCCTATCCTCCTATTGGTGATTTGAGTACCTCCATACTTATGTTTTACTTGGTGATTTAAATATGAATTAAACAATTATTGGATACCTCCACTTATGTATTATTATGCTATGTTGATATCGAGAATGAGACTTGAGTTATCTATGATTATGATTATATGTTGAGAAGGATATTGAGAAAAGTCTATGTTTTGAAATGACTATATGGATGTGAATTCCTCCTTATACTTATATATATTTTAACCTATTTGGAAAGTGATTATTTGGAGAGCTATGCTTTTAAAGGATATTGAGAAGTATTGAGAAATGCTATATTATGAATTCTCCGTACTTCTATTTATTTTGAAAATAAGTGAATAATCTACAAACTAGCTATACCGTTTTATAAGAGTAAACCTTATTGTTTTGGGGACTATATTTCCTTGTATTAAACCTATTATTCTCGTTGAGTAGTGTGTGTGGGGAAACTGTTTTGGGAAATATCTATACTACGTATCTTTGGTGTGAGTCAAACTATTTTACTGAATGGTTCCAAAACCTATTTAAAAAGTGTACCTAATTTCAAAAGTATATATATATATATATGTATTTATTTTACGGGGCGGGGTAGAGCTTACTTAGCATTATATGCTAATCCTTTTACTTCTTGTTTTCCAAACCTTGAATGTTTTCAGGATCTGGACTCGTGGCTAGTTGAGAACGTGGCGTAGAATTTGTAAACCTCGAGTAGTGGTTATGGTATAGTTGTGTAGATTAGAACTTAAATTGATGTTGTAGTTAGTTGTGATTTGAATAAAAGATTATTTGTAATTGAAAGTGTAGAGAACTATTTTTGTAGCCTGTGCGTTTGGGTTTAATTGTGACCAAGTGTGGCATAGCACCCCCTTTGTTTAAGTTTTGGTTTTGCTTCCGCATTTATATTCATTCTTTTAGTAAGAAAACCTTCTATTTTAATTTATTTATGGCTTTAGAAATTGGGGGGTGTTAAAATTAACCCCCACCCCCCCCCTAGACTCACTCACTCATTCACTGTATATATATATATATATATATATATATATACTCCCGCAGTATATATTTGTGTACATTTCCATTTGTGATTTAAAATCAATCGAATATACTTTGCTTCAAATTATATTTGTGTACAAGCTAGATTGCAATCTAATTATTATTATTATTATTATTATTATTATTATTATTATTATTATTATTATTATTATAACAAACCTGTATAAACAAGGTTGTTGCCACAGTCATCGGATCTTCCCCCCTTTCTGTTTCGTTCTCTCTCCTATAAGCATTGTGTTTCCCTACGCACTGCAAATTCATATGTATGTATCCATTTATTTTTTCATTGCCGGAGTACTCATCGGAAGTCGCTCCGATTCGAGGTTCGAGCCTACCTCCAGAAATCCCCGTCTTCACTCTCCGATCAACCGTCTGCGATGCCGTCGCCTCCTATGCTGGCACTTCACTTGGCAAGGAAGCCACCAAGGTAGGATATATAAATACTTATGCACAGATGTTTACGCTTGTATATGTGATTAGCAATCTTGTGAAAGTAATTGTGGATTGTTCATCTCTCTAGGAACAATTGTGGAATTTGAGTCGAACATACGAACATAGTCTTACACTGTTACAGGAAACTACTACTGCTTTGGAAATGCATAAATACAGTGCAATGATGGAGTTTACTGGAATTGATATCGAGCTGGTAGCTTCAGTTTCTTATACATTATGTCTTATCATCGTGGTTTATT
>NXFB01000854.1:23138-34478 GCA_002525835.2 Ipomoea batatas
TGAATATTAGGCCATCTGCATGCCTGCAAGGAAGTGCATTGCAATCAAATGTGTAAGATTTTTTTGTTTATTAATAAAAAATGCCATCTCTTGCAATTCTGACTAGCGGAATTGCAAGTGTACTTTTATAAAAATTATGAGTTAATTCTATTTTTGGTCCTAGATTTATAGGTGACTCACTTTTAGTTATATTTTATTAAAATATTTACTTTTGGTCCTAGTATTATTGTGAAATGATCATTTTTGGAACTTTATCAACAAATCAGTTTAAATATCACTAAATACAAGGAAATTTTGGTCTTCAATTATGAATGATTTAAAAAAATAAATATAAAAAATATAGCGGTTTAACATACTTTGTATAGAAAAGATTGAAATATCTTTGTATTTAACGATATTTCAACGAATTTGTTGATGGAAGACTAAAATTGGTCATGCCACAATAATTCTATGACTAAATAATGACGTTTTAATAAAAAAGGACTAAAACTGAATTGCCACCTATAAATCTAGGACAAAAAATGGAATTAACTCTAAAAATTATTATTTTATTAATAAAAAATACTCCCTCCGTCCCATTTTATGTGTCTAATTTCCTTTTTAGTTTGTCCCAAAATAGTGTCCTCTTTCTAAAATTGAACATAACTATCATTCTACATTTCCCAATTTACCCTTTTGACTTTTCAACTTTTTAGACTATTAATGAGGTAAGTACAATTGTACTTTGTACAAATAACACCTACTTTTGAAGGGTAAAATTGGAAAGTTAGTATAATTTATTATGTTGTATTAAAAACCGTACAAAAAATAAATGAGACAAACAATTAGGGACGGAGGGAGTAATTTTTTGTATGGTGATAGGGAAGTGAATTCATTTTTGAAAGATGATGAGAATTGAATAGATGAAAATGAATAGTAATTAATTTATAAATTTGGCGATATGACATTTCGAGAGTGAAAACAATTTTTATGAATGCGGATGGTGTTAGTCCGTAACTCCGTATCATGTTTGTAAAAAGGAGAATTATTTGGTTGTACAAGATGAAGTAGGAAAATACAGGTGTCAGTTAAAGACTCGAGGAAACCGGCGACAAGCAGTCACCCGATCCTCGTCCGCACGCCCTATACAAAATGACAAACACGCAGAACATAAGACGCACCCAAAATCAAAAGAGATCGGCGCAGTCTCAACTCGGACGGCGGCGTCGCCGACATACGGAGGAGGCCGGAAGGAGAAGCTGCAAGGGCAGAGAGATGAACGGAGGCTCAGGCGAGGGAGCAGGGGTGACACTGGAAGAGTTGCAGAAGAAAATGGCGGATTTCGCGAGGGAAAGAGACTGGGACCAGTTCCATAGCCCAAGAAATCTCCTTCTCGCCATGGTACTTTCTTCTCATTATTCCTTTTGTATCCGCTATTGCTATTTTCTTTCTATGTGAAAGACTGAAAGGCTTCAGGAACTCTATCTATTTAGTTTTCCAGGGGTTTTGAAGGACTGTATGTATGGACTCTTAAACTGTATTGATTATAGTCTTTTGGCTCTCCAGAAAACGCATTTGAGTAAATGGCCTTTAGACCCCACACCACGGCCAGAAGAAGAAGAAGAAAAAAACTGACTAAAAAGGCATTCTTTCTTTGAAAATCTTTTTATTTTTTTTACCCTTTTCTTCATGGGTTAATAGTCATCATTATGGGAGGGTTTAATTTCTTTTTGGAGTGTTATTTTGGTAAGATTTATGCCAGAAAAGGAATCATGTATAAAAATGGAGTGGTTAAATCTTCTGGTCCCCTTTCAGCTGATTTGATCACTGCTTTTGCAAATCCTAAACTGATTCATCAAGTTATGGGGGGTGTTTGTCAATGTGAATTATCTGAAAGGCCAAATTTGAATGTTTTACCCAAACAATAATGGTTCTGTGACTTCTGTACCTCCCCCTCTTCCTCTCCTATGCCTCTGGTGCACGGATAGCTCAGTTGGTTCTCAAACCTTAGATTGTAAAGCTGGCTTCTGCATTTGGGAAGTTTCACCATCTCGTGGGGTGGCATGGGTCGTTAAGTCATTTTTATTTACCCCTTTACAATCTTATCGGATTGTCACTTTGTGGGCAAGTTTCTTATGTTTTGTCTATTTTGATATGGTTATACAGTGAATGGACAAGTACAAACACAAATGTTAAGGCCACTTGGTAAAGTTGTGCTACCAACTTTATTGTTGTGTACATAGTAAAATCCTAATACTAATATGGCATGTGTTTTGTGTCATAGTGTATGTATGTTTGTGGAAGGGGATGTGGAGGGGACAGTACTCTACTGTTTGAGAGTGTGAAAACCCAGACACAATAAAAGCTTTCTTTTATTCAGTTTTCTTGGAAACAAACTAGGTAGTAGTGGTGAGTGGTCTTATGTTTCCCAGAATGTCATTATTACACTGTAGTCTGAGAAATTGAACTGTAGCCCTGAACAAACACCATCATCACAAGCACCAGTACTGTCACATTAAAGTCCCCCAGTTGTTTTTTAGGTGATAGGATACATAATTAAGTCTTGTCAGCCGATGTGGGAGTTACACCCAATGTAGTGAGCTCCTCATTGGAACCAGATACTGATCCTCTCGCCTAATGGACGCTAAGTCATTGAGATCTATTCCTTCACTATTTCGTTGGGTGGGGATGTGGGGTCTGAGGATGAGTAATTTCGCCTTTTGTGGGCAAGTATTGTTATAGACACCACTCACCAGACACTAATCATCCTACTTAATGGGCGCTAAGTCACCTAGATTTGTCACTTTACATTCCCGACGGGTGGGAATGTGGGGTCTCAGGATGAGGAATTTCGCCTTTTGTAGGCAAATATTGCCACAAGCACCAAACACTGAAACACTAATCCTCTTACTTAATAGGCACTAAGTCACCGAGATTTATCCCTTTACATTCTTGTCAGGTGGGAATGTGGGGTATGAGGAAGAGAACTTTTGCCATTTGGGGGCAAGTACAGTCACATTAAAGTGCAAACATCAAACAATGGGACTTTTCTACTGAATGCTATTTTTGCCATAAAACCCACCACTTTATATCCTCTCTTTTCAAAGTAGAGTAGTGTGATCATTCATTTGTGGTGCATGCATGTTTTGATGTTCCAGGTAGGGGAAGTGGGAGAGCTGTCTGAAATATTTCAGTGGAAAGGTGAGGTACCAAGAGGCCTCCCTGGATGGGAAGAGGAAGAGAAGCAGCACTTGGGTGAAGAGCTCTCAGATGTATTGCTGTATCTTGTCAGGCTTTCTCACATTTGTAGCATTGATCTTGGTAAGGCTGCCCTTAGAAAGCTAGAACTCAATGCTAAGAAATACCCAGTCAACCTTTGCAAAGGCTCATCCAAAAAGCCCAATCTGCAGACCAATAGTACAACCACCACCACCTCTACCAAGAGCAACATCAGCAATGACACAGAAAATGGGATTGCTGATGAATTGGCTTGACTTTTTCTAAGAATCTCGCCTAGTTTTAGGCCCCTTTTTGTTGCTAATTAAGCTACTAAATTTTTGTTTGAGCACCACCCTTTCAAGGGAGACATTGTGTTTTGGCATTTTTATGCTTCTTTGGTCTCTTGTGCAAATATGTGTGCAGATAATATCTTTATCTGGGTGTAAGATATCGAAATTCTGAAGTGACTTGGACTAGAAAAATTCCTTCCATGTAACTCCAGTAACAAATTTATAACTTTAAAAATAATCTGGTATCTAAGAGAATAATTTTCTTCAGAGTACAAAGAAAGAAATCTTATCCAGTATGCATAATTTTAAGTTTGGGAAACCCAAAGGATAAAAAATTGATAGGAGTGACGAAGACTCCTTGTGTGCAGAGTGGTAGGAGTGGAAAATTGTTGACGAGTTTATTACCGAAATGGTCCCTCGACTATTTCGAAATTACCAATTTGATCCTTGACAATTTTTCGTACCCAATTAAGTCCCTTACTTTGAAAAATTTAACCAATTTGATCATCCGTTTATGTTACCGTTAAACATCCATTAAATCTGGACCAAATTAGTAATTTTGCTATAGTAATCCGAACTCTATCCAGTATAGAATCTCCCACAAATGGCTCACCACCTTAGACGCAGCAGCTCATTCTAGTTCTAGTACTTTGCAAGCACAACAAAGAGCCCCACTACTCACCAGTCACCAGTCACCACTTCCCAAACAACAGTGAGTAGTGGGGCTCTTTGTTGTGCTTGCAAAGTACTAGAACTAGAATGAGCTGCTGCGTCTAAGGTGGTGAGCCATTTGTGGGAGATTCTATACTGGATAGAGTTCGGGTTTTGGTGAGAGGGCTGAAGCTTTAATGTATAAACTTTCATTTTACTTTCATATTAATTGTCGTGTTATCTTTTGTTTTGTTAACCAATGCAACTTGAATAACGACTAATAAGTTTGGTAGTTGAAAGATCGACAAATTATAATCATTATCTATATTGCAATATGGATCATAAAATAGATGTTTATTTTTTTATATAGTATATTTTTTTTATATAGTATAGATATGTTCCATTGTAAACGTTTATTGCAAACATAAACAAATGTTATACCATAAATTAAAGTCTAAAATAAAAGATCATGTTTCAAAAATTATGTGTTTACAGTTGACATATTCTATATCAGCAGATAAAAATTTATACATTTGTAAATAAATTGAATGCACATAACATGGTACAGACACATAAAATGATAACTACAAACACAAAAATTGTTGACGGGAGACACATAATATGGTGTTCTCAGGTAGAAAATATATCAACTGCAAGCATATAATCTAAATGAGTTATTTTGGACCAAGGTCTACAATGCAAGGTAGATTGTAATTAACATGTTATGTAAATTTAGATTATTTACAAGTATATAGAGTTAATAAAAAATAAAAGTCAAGGTACGTGTTTTGGTCGAATTGAAAGTTGGGGGACTAAAAGGAGTACTAGCCTAGTAGTTAAGCACCATTTGTGGTATTAACTGAAAGTATATATATAATACAAAGGTAAACCAGGGGTTTGAGGATCGAACCTCCAACCTCTCGGCTGTAGGTAAAGCACTCTTATTACCTGGGCTATCCTTACGGACAATCTTGGTTCATGTTATAATTTGTTGTAGAGTGTCTATTTGCATACTATTCTTTAGTTCATTGTACCGAAATTGAATTTTAAGTTTTTAACCCATTTTATATACGTCTCATGGATCTTTACCCATGAAACGATCAATATAGGTATATAATATATATACTGCAGACATATAATTTTTTTTTTATCATGGTCCACAATGCAATATGGACTTTGGTCCTGGTATAACAATTGTTTTAACAGTTGTTATGTCATCGACCCGAGCTCACAATTTTATAACTCTATATTCACAATTACAGAACTCTATATTCACAATTTCATAACTCTATACGATGAGGAAGTAAAGGGTTTTATATTCAATGAATGAATAGATTACAGACTGACTATATATACTAATACTACAACACTGAACTAGGGAACTACCATAGATATAGTCTAACTAACCCAATGACTCTAACTTCCCAATATATATTCACAATTCCATAATTCTATATTCAACAGTATAACACAATTTTTGAATCTATATAACAAAATTGTGAATATAAGTTCAAAAATTGTGAATATTGAATTATTGAGTAATTTAATTTTGTACATTAATATCTAAAATTGTGAACATAAAATTTTAAAATTTTAAATATAAAATTCTAAAATTATAAACATGAACCTAGGTCCACCTTGTAATGGTGGATCCGCATCCATAACATAATTTACCTTGTTTTAAGACAGGACAACTCTTGGTCCTGCTTAGGAGAGGCCCAAGCCCAGTCGGCCCAACACGGGTTTGACAACCATTTATCACGGAAGACGTACCTTGGAAAAAACAAAACTTCTAGAATCTATAAATTAAAATATTGAAACTTAAAACATAGAAAAATGCCACTTATATGTTAACCTTGTCGGATTCATTTCCCTTATCCAACTTCCTTCTCTTCCACTATTGTTATTGTTTATTTATTTTTTCTTTTAATAATGTATATCACAATGTGAAATATCTTTAGTAGTTCTACTCATCAATCTATTTTGTATTCATATTGAAAATAATTCTTCTCCTTCTAGAATCCAAAAAAATAAAAAATTTCACACCTCCATGTCAAATTAGGGTGTGTTTAGTTCGTACATGCAAATCGGAATCAGAATGAAAATCAAATACTTAGTAATGATAATAAATTTTGGTAAAAGTATTTTACATGTTTGATAGTATGATGAAGTCGGAATGATTACTAATATTGATGTTTGGTTATGTATTATGATCCTATAGTGACAATAAATGTTTTAAAAATACAAAAACAAAAAAATTAAGGTAATTGATCTTAATATTATGACATCCAAACCACTAATATAAAAATGAAATCTAAAAAAAAATCTAAAAGCACTAATCCAAACTTAAAAAATTAGATTACCAATAAGATGAAATGATAATTCTTTTTAATTAGGAGGTGAGATTTTTAATTAAATGGGTAATCTAATCCATAGTCATCTTTTAAAAAGTTATCAACCAAACACTAATTATGATTTTGAATCATAAGCCAATATCAATTCTACTAAGACTCAAACCACCCCCTCTCATGTGGGGGTGCAACTGGGTACCACTAGACCACAAGGTCTTTGGTACAATAAAAAAAAAAAAATCTATTAGTACAATAAAACTTGACCAAGCAATTTATGATGTATTTTTATAATATTTAACATAGCATTAGTTAATAAGATCTATATTTTTAAAAACTACATTAAATATTTTACAATTAAATATACAAATCAGAATTCAAAAAGTACAAGAAATTGTAAAAAGAAAATCATACAAGAAATTGTAATGGAGTTTGACAATTATATAACATTAGTTATTAAAAGTGAAATATTATGAACAATAGTTAATTCTATTTTTCGTCCTAAATTTATGGGTGACAGCCCACTTAGTCATTTTTTTATCATCAAAACATCCATTTTGGTCCTAGTATTATTGTGACATGACCATTTTTGGTCTTCCATCAACAAAATCGTTGAAATGTCATTAAATGCAAGGACATTTCAATCTTTTTAATACAAAGTGCGTTAACCCGTTATATTTTTTATGTTCATCTTTTTGAAAAAAATTATAGTTGAAGACCAAAATGCCATTGTATTTAACGACATTTAAATTGGTTTGTTGGTAGAGGACAAACAATGATAATACCACAATAATACTAGGACTAGAAGAGGATGTTTTGAATGAAAAAAAAAAGAGACTAAAAGTTAATTGCCACCTATAAATCTACGACACAAAATTGAATTAGTATAAATAATTAATAATCTAAATTTATTTTAAATTAACTTATCGGACACAATTTCTAGTTCAGAAGTCAAAAGTGTCGTACCGTTTTCCCTGTAATACACGTGGATGGAGGATTTGTATTAGATTCCTTTGATGGCAAATTCTTAGAGCCCAGCTCTAGCAAGTAGCAACAACGCAGCCGGAGAGAGGATTGGTCGTTTCTTAGTTTCTCACAAGATAATAATAATTAAGTAACATGGAATTTCCTGTTACATACAATATTTTATTTTTAATGCTTTGTCACGTTTCTACTTTTCCAGCCTTCCCGACAGGATGACACGGGGATTTTTAATTTCCACCATGGCCGCCTTTCAACGCTGGCGGGCTGGGGGGTCTCTTTATATTTGGCTGCTCAAACCCACCACTCCCAACAATCACTCCATCTTTACTTGCCACTGCTCCAGAAACAGTTAGTGAGTTTGCATACTGATTAAACTGCAATGGCAACAAATGTGCCGAGGATGAAGCTGGGTTCGCAGGGCCTGGAAGTATCTGCGCAGGGTCTTGGCTGTATGGGGATGTCCTGCTTCTACGGCCCGCCCAAGCCTGATGAGGATATGATCAAACTCATTCATCACGCCATTGATTCCGGCGTCACCTTGCTCGACACCTCCGATATGTATGGCCCGCACACCAATGAAATCCTCCTTGGCAAGGTATCCCTTTCTCATCTCTCTCCATCACTTTCCTTGTGTAAATTTCAAGTATTGACTATCCAAACTGGTGTGCGGATACTGGTAAGAGCCAAGTCCAGCACTACGTGGCTAAAGGGAATGTTGGTATTGAAATCATGGAATAATAATGTGTGTATGTTTTGTAGGCTTTGAAAGGAGGGGTAAGAGAAAAGGTACAATTGGCAACAAAGTTTGCATACTCTTTTGGTGAAGGGGGAATTGACATTCGTGGGGATCCAGAATATGTAAGAGCTGCCTGTGAAGCAAGCTTGAAAAGGCTCGAGGTCGACTGCATCGACCTCTACTATCAGCATCGTGTTGATACTCGTGTCCCTATCGAAGTAACGGTATGATCCTCTCTTCCCAATTTAGGCTTTGTTAGAGTATATGATGATCTTTACTATCAGCAGTATGTAGCACGTATGTCTCTTTATTAATCATTTTCTGAACTGTATTTTTCCAACTTTTTTGAAGATGGGAGAGCTTAAGAAATTGGTCGAAGAAGGGAAAATCAAATATGTTGGCCTATCGGAGGCTTCAGCTGCAACAATCAGAAGAGCGCATGCTGTTCATCCTATAACAGCTGTGCAGATAGAGTGGTCTCTGTGGGCAAGAGATGTGGAAGAAGAAATTATACCTACTTGCAGGTGCACCATCCTATCCTATCCTATCTATCTCTTCTGCTAATTAAGTTTCATGTTTTATAAATGTAAAATTCTAACTGTTGCCAATATTGGTTCAGAGAGCTTGGAATTGGAATTGTAGCATATAGTCCACTGGGGCGAGGATTCTTGTCCTCGGGTGCAAAGCTGGTCGAGAACTTCTCAGAAGGCGATATCAGAAAGGTTTGTCAGTGTTTAAACTGAACAATATATGCACAACATATGCTATTTATTTCTAGTTTGCATACTCAAATTTGTAATTAAATTTTGCAGCATCTCCCAAGGTTCCACGGTGAGAACGCTGAGCACAACGCGAACTTGTACGAGAGGATAAACAAGCTGGCAGAACAAAAGGGATGCACCCCTTCACAGCTTGCTCTGGCCTGGTTGCATCACCAAGGGAACGATGTCTGTCCCATCCCGGGAACCACTAGGATCGAAAACTTCAACCAAAACATCGGAGCTTTGTCTGTGAAACTGACAGCCAACGACACCTCTGAGCTCGAATGCATTGCCTCAGCTGTCAAGGGTGACCGATACCCGCCTGGCATGAACACTTGGAAAGAATCAGATACCCCGCCTCTGTCAGCATGGAAAGCCGCATAATTCTATGCTGTTGGACAAACGTTCGGATCGAATAATGTTTGTTTGTATGACTGAAAGGTGTTGTGAGAGTGTGGGCTATTCGGCTTTTGAGAATAAAATTAGCTACTGAACTTCTGCCTGTGGTTTCTCTTTTTTTGAGTATCTTCAGTAGCTCTGTATTACTATTACCTGAGGAATGCTGTTTTCACACAATATATTACAGTGTCTTTCTTGCTACTAATAAAACATATCCATAGATATTTTTGCATTTTCAAAACATTCATAAGCAGAGGTTTTGAGAATTTCTGAGATTATTATCTTATTTTGTTTTAAAATGAAGAATGATTACTAAGAAAATATATACAAAGTGTGGAGAAGGAAGGCCTTAAGCTAGGTGGGGGTAGTAAAATTGCCATCATTTCAACATATTTCCTTACATAGATCCCTCAAGAAATATGGCATTTGGTGTGTCAATGATCAAGCATCAACTGAAGAAACAGAGTAAGGAATGTTGGATATAGTTCTTAAAATTACTGAAGCATCGATGATGAAGTCAATAGTTTGAATGGAATGAAGAGATTAAGAAATGATGGATATACTTCTTAAAATTTCTCAAACATGACCAATGATTATTAAGAGCGTCTCCAACACAAGGAGAAAGGGGGAGAAAAAGATAGAAAGGAAGAAAAGAGGGTTGAAGGCAATGATCAGGTGGTGGGAAGAAAGTTGCTTAGGAGAAATTGTTCTCTCCAAAACAACAGTTACGCAAAAAAGTGACACGTGGCGCCAATTGAGTGGCGCGTGTTTTCCACATCCCATTTTTCACTCTTGAAGCATATTGTACCATATTCTTTTCATGCACTTATCTTGAAGCAATGTTTTGATATTAAACTTTGAAGATTGTTATCTTCAGGGGAGTGTCATTCATTTGAATCAATCATGAAGATTAGATTTGAATCAATATTGAAGATTGGACTTGAATAATTCTGAAGATTGGGTCTTGAAGACCAACAGTTGTGCTCTTTTTCCTTCGATTAAGTTTTGATATTATTTTCTTAATTAAAGGTTTTTTTAGGCAGCTAATGCAACACATGAATACACATATATCATGTACTCTTTTCCTCAACTAGTTTTTTCCAACTGGGTTTTTCTAGTGAGGTTTTAACAATGCATGAGTATGGTATAACAGGGTCAAAAGGGAAAAGTTACAAATAAATACTTGAATAGACAAACCCTGAAATCCTGAAGATGATGCCCTGAAGTTTTATGGTTGGTTTATTGTTGTACTCTTTGGATACAGTGACTAATCCCCTTGTTGGATTGTAGGCACCTCTATTGGATGTGACAGCTGGCCTGGAGATTTAAGGCTGCTTTATACCTAAACCAATGATCAAACCTTTGACCTTTGGTTAATGATGGATGAGTCTCTTCCATTCAACCACACCCCCCACCCCAAGGTTATAATGTATATTATTATGATCTAACATATAAAGTACATTATTCTAACACATAATGTACATTATCCACTGTGTTATTTTTTTAATCAGTGTTCAATCTAGACAGTTGATTTTAGCGAGACCAATGGCTATCATTCTACCCCATCTTTCACCTAGACACATATGCCACATTTGATATNTTCAAGTGGGTCTGAGCTTGCCTCTTCTCCACCACCTGCTCGAACCCATCGCCGGAAACGGGGCTGGCATTCCCCTCAGATCTAGGCGAGTTGAGTTGGAGGTCAATCTCGTGGTGGGTGTTGAGCGAGGCAGAAGTATTGGCAGTGCTGTGAGAGGTCTGATTGGCGCCGGCGCCACTGTTGTTGGAACGCTTGAAGGAGTGGGCCCGCCGGGTCATCGAGCCCGCCGAGAATCTCGGGCTGTTGACCCGCGGCGAAACGCCATCCGTCGCCGTCGTGTGGTGGTGGTTGTTATGGTGGTGGCCCATGTCCCAGTATATGCATATGTATGTATATATATATCTCCTATATGTATTGATCAGCTGTGCCGTGA
>NXFB01000854.1:41225-54282 GCA_002525835.2 Ipomoea batatas
AATTTATTTAAAAATATTTTAAGTGTTAATAATTGTAAAGTGTTTAATATTGTAAGTCTTTACACTTTAATAGTTAAATAATTAATACTTATTAAGTTATTAGTTATTATTTATTAATTATTATTAGTGCATTACGTATTAGTTTAATTTAGTTATTACTTGCTATTTTATTAAGTTATTACTTATTAGAGTATTAGTAATATATATACCGTAGGTTGCAAGTAAGTATGAAATGAATGATTGGACGATTATTTTGCAGTGATTTTAAATTAGTAATTGTAAGTCCAACAGCCTATTTAGCAAAACCTTTCCGGTCCAAAATCAATGTCAAACTTGACTTCTTTGTCGGCTATTCCTCTGAATGAAAATGATGTTTGCTAATTAGTTTGTACACAGAGATATATGTATAAGAGTTGGGACTTGCAATTTATGAAAGATATATAAATAAATAAAATTGTATGTAACTAAACAAAAAAAAGTTACATTGAAATCTTATTACAACACTATTGATCGAGTTGAAATATCATTTTCAAACTATTTTTAATCATGCAATAATTATTACAAAAATTGTCAACGACTTTACATTTAATATAATATGAATTCTATAACTATGATTTTTTAATTAAAAAAATAACTAATTTTTTATAAAATTTATATATTATTATTTAAAAATATTTCAATATAACTAAAATTTTAGTATAGAGTATTAATATTAGACATTTATTTTTGTGCATCGGATATAGAAACTACTAGTGTGTGTATACAATGTGTGTGTGTGTGGGGTTGAGTTAATGTAAGAGTTAGAATTTGCAATTTATGAAAGATAAATAAATATAATTGCATTTAACTAATAAATAAAAAAATACACTGAAATGTTTTTTTAGTATTACTGACTCTGTTACAAAGCTATTGATCGAGTTGAAATATCATTTATAAACTATTTATTAATGTGGCGTGCGCTAATTGTCCCCAAAACAAAGAAATCTATGATTTTGTTTTTCTTCCTTTAATAATATCATGGCATATAAATGACGAATGTAATAATCTTTGAAGATATATATTTATATTAAGTATTTTTCCTATAAAAGTGTGAATTTTACGTCATTCTTTCAATATTTGGCAATTCATGTCGTACAAGGAAGTGCATTACCGTGTACACGCAATAATACAAAACTTATTAGCACACAGCTTTAATTTGTATACTTTTATACAATTTTTTTTTTTTTTTGGGTGAAGGTAGGGGTGTTAGCGAACAGAGCTTTTGACAAACTACTCGTGTTCGTGTTCGGTAAACGTTCGTTTATGTTCGTTTATTAAGGTAAATGAACATTAACAAACAAAATTTAGAGCTCGGTTGATAAACGAACAGAGTCTGAACAGTGGTAAGCTCGTTTGCTAAAAGATCGTGAACAACCTCGTTTGTATTCGTTTAGTAATGTTCGCGAACAAGCTCGTTATGTTCGTTTAGTAATGTTCGCGAACAAGCTCGTTAAGTGTTCGTTTAATAATGTTTGCGAACATGTTCACAAACATATATAATTGTGTTGTTTAATTTGTTTGGTTATTGTTCGTGAACGTAGATTATGTATTGTTCACGAACGAATTGTGTTCATGAACATGTGCCGCATGTGTTTAGTAATTAAGTGTTTACGAACCCCTTCATGAACGTACACGAACATGTTCGTAAACGTGTTCGCTAACGTTAACAAACGCGTTCGTGAACTTGTTCGTTAACGTTAACGAACACGTTCGTGAACTTGTTCGTTAACGTTAATGAACGCTTAACAAACGAACACGAACATGATTTTCAAAAACCTTAATAAACGAACACGAACACGAACACGACCACTCCAAAATCCTTAACAAACGAACATGAGCAACTTCCGTTCGTTTATGTTCGGTTCGTTAACAGCCCTAGGTGAAGGGGAGGAGCCCGGAAGCTCCGATGATTTTATACAACTTTATTTTAGCGGTGAATTGGTTATTTCAAAAGAAATAATTGTAAACTAGTATTAGTATGGAGCAAATTTCACTTTTAGTCATCGGTTATTGTGGCATTGTTATTTAGTCCTATTTTTTTATATTTTGGCATATTACATCTCTGACTTTGAACAACTACCACTTTTAGTCATCGACTATTGTGACATTGTCACATTTAATTTAGTCATATTCTTTTAATTTTGTCATATTACATCCATGACTTTGAGCAACTTCTACATTTAGTCCTCGACTATTATGACATTGCCACATTTAATCCTATTCTTTTAATTTTGTCATATTACATCCATGACTTTCTGTTAAAAATTCCATTATATTACCGTTAAAATTAACAAATAACAAAGGAAAAAATCATTATACATACCGTAACGTAACTCATATTTCAAGCACATTAGAAATATCGTAAATATCAAAGGGTGTAATATCATAACTCATAGAAATATGAGTTACGATAGGTATACAGATTTTTTCCTTTGTTATATGTCAATTTAAGGATATCATTGTATTTCAATGTCGTAACTCATATTTCTAACGGTAAAATAATGAAATTTTTAACGGAAGATTAATGGTGGCAATCAAATGAAAACTATGGATGTAATATGACAAAATTAAAAGAACATGACTAAATGTGGCAATGCCATAATAGTCAATGACTAAAAGTATAAGTTAATCAAAATCATTGACGTAATATGACAAAATTAAAAGAATATGACTAAATGTGGCAATGCCACAATAGTCAAGAACTAAAAGTGGAAATGATTCAAAGTCAATGATGTACTATGACAAAATTAAAAGAATATGATTAAATGCGACAATGCCACAATAATTGAGAACTAAAAGTGGAATTTGCTCTATTAGTATGTATATAAAAGCAAATATTATTTTATTCTTTTTATAGGAAGATTATATGTGAAACTTTACTTCGACATGAAAAAAATACATTGTTGAGGGACTTAATTCGCCATCATATGCACCATTTTCTCCTAAAAGTTAATTACTGGAATAGTTTCTTGACTAAATTGAAATTACCAATTTGATCATGAGTTAGCGGATATCTAACGACAAAACAAACGGATGACCAAATTGATTACGATTTTTAAAGTTAAGTGACTTAATTGATAAAAAATAGTCAATGACCAAAATGATAATTTCACTATAGTCAATGGATTATTTTGATAATTAACTTTAATTTAATTGTGGAATTGACTTTTCATAAATAATTAAAGATGATTTTTTTTTTCTAAAAAAACCTTAAATTTTTTTTTAAAAGTCATTATTGCCTGGCGTATAAACTTTGGTGAGTCATTGAAGGGAGTCGCGAGACAAACAAAAGCATAATATAATTTCCCATTTTAACTTTAATGCGAATCTTTCTTAGTACGAGGTACACGAAACTTACGTAGCCGACACAACCTACTTTAATATCAAAGCGAGTACGTTTATTTCCGCTACTCGAGCGAGTAGCCAGCTTTGCCTTTCCCTTTAATTACTCACTAATAATGAACGTCACATTCACATGGGATGGGATATAAAGCGTGCCGTCTTAAAAGATTATTATTTTTAAAAAGCTAACGTAAATATCACTTTTGATAAGCCCGATAATATCGCGAAACGTTGAAACATATCGTATGAGATTCGTTTTATCGCGAGATCCGAGGCGCGAGATGAGAAATTCGCACGTCTAGTCGGTCAGGCGACACAGTTAAAATGGCATCAGATTCAGACTTAAGAGAGCATTTTGTCGTTTTGTACTTGCGTTGGAGGGTATGATTCAATGCACGCAGTCCCACCGTAAAGTTGACTGGTCAAGATAAGTTCAGGCGGCGACTGGCGAGGCAACTGCCAACTGGCAACGAATCTATTTTTTTACTTAGAAGTTAAAATGATGACACATATAATTCAAGGACTAATGAGTTTGTACCATAAGTATAATTGAATGACAAAAAAAATACAAATTCTTCCTTTATATACTTTTATATATAAGATAAATATTTTAGACTATTACAAATTACTCAAACTCAGTTTACAATATATGTGCAAGTGTATGGGACTGTATCCTAAATAATATTCTTATAATATATTATTTCTTAAAATTTTAAATTTTAATTCACACACAAAGTCCACTACATTGAGTTAGGTGGTAGATGAGTGACAATTACAAACAAGAGAAAATTTTAATACCTACTCATCCCCCCTCCCCCTCCCCCCTCCTACAATCTAATCTAAAATTATCCAAGGAGTCCCAATCCAAGAGGATCAAATACTAATAATACTTGCAACATGGGTGACTCGAATCAATTATCCCTAATACAACAAGATTAATTAAGAACAATTGAGATGTAAAAACAATGAAAGGAACATGAAATCTCATTTTCTTGCTATTAAATGCTTAAGAATGATCGTAAGGACTCTTTGGGTAATGATCGTAAGAACAATATATATTTTATTCTCTCTCTCTCTCTCTCTCTCTATATATATATATATATATATATATAATCTTTTCAACTATTCCGCGGCTCGCCAATTTGCATGAGAATGATTAAGCCTAGGCAAATTTGGCTTGCATTGGGGCGGGTTAATCTTCATTAACACTCCTATAAGTACCTTTAATTTACGGCCCTACCTAATAAGTAATAAAATTTTTATGTTAGAACCCTTAGCTATTGAGTATAGTGAATTATTTACCCATTGTAATAAAATTTTATTTTTTTAAAGCAATAAAATCACGATGGATTGTTGAATATAAACAAAAATAAAGTCTGAAGGGATGGAGTCCCAGTATAAAGTATTAGTCTAAGAATAAGCCGATGAAACTAGAGTGTGAGCTACTACTATATTAAAAGATTTAGGAACTAAGCTAACTGAATAATAGAAATTTATTAATTGTTTGTAGTCATCGTTTAAAAAAAAAAAATTAGTCAAATCATCATTATCCACATTGCATATTAGTAATGATAGTCTATAAGATACAACGGAGGATGATGTTAGTTGCTTTGTCATGTCTTATTCCATATTTTCTATTGAAATTCAAAGCCAATAACTTTCAAGTATGAAAACAACCATATAGGTAGACTTTTAATTTGTTTATACCTTTGAGAAATTTCCACTTTTATTCTTTTTGACAATAAATTCATTGAGGTGGGGTAAGTTTGAGCGACCAATTTTAGAACCACGTAATTAACACGTAACATTGATTTTATGTTTTTTAATTTACACTATAATCTTTTTTTTTTCTTTTTTTCTTTTTTCTTTTTTAGCAAAAGGCTGAATCTCCAACCTAGGGGCAAGGGCCCCCATGCTCCGACTCGACAGAGAATGTGAATCACGGTAACTCAGTGGCTCAACAAACAGAGCCAAATGTCAGTGTGCACAAGGGATCTGTCCACTTTAGACATAATCTCACACTGTCGCTACCAAATTTTAAATATTGGTTTTTTCTCCCAAATACTACCTACTAAACCAGTAAAGCTAAGCATGTGCCGACTACACTCTAATCTATTCATAATATATGTTCAACAATTATGTCAATTCAAATTGGAATGAGCTAAGACTCGAACTTGAAATATTCCTTATGTTTTTTATTCTTCTTGTTTTTTTTTTTCTTTTTTGAAAAATTCATTGATTCTTTACAAGGTAGTATATGTTTAATACTTTCTCAATCTTTTTGAGCCGAAAGAATCAATGTCCCACCACCGGGTTCGATTATGTACCCACCCATTTTTTATTATTATTATTATTATTATTATTATTATTATTATTATTATTATTATTCAAACTAGGTGTATAGAGATCAGTGATAATAATCATTAAGCCACCACCTGACTTATGGTGTGGTTCTTTGGAGAAAGGTACTTCATGAAATGAATGAAAATCCCACAAAGATACTAAATTAATTATTGCAAGTTATAAAGGTTATTAAAAAAAAATCTTGTTCAATAATCAAAACATCGCTCCCATCTACAGAGCAAAATCTCTACGATTTTTTATCTTTTATTTTTTAATGTCATGCAATGTAATGATTTCAAATTTAAAAAGAGATATAGCATTGTGATTTCTTTTTTCGTAATTTATAAAGTTAGATATAAAATAGAAAAAAAAAAACCTATATAAACCTAACATTTACGTCCATTAAGATCATGGATGGGTTCCAAATTGCTACTGTAATAAGATTGTAATTATATTATATATTAAAATATAATAAGTTTGAAGGATTGTACTAATAAGTCTGTGTTATCAGCTAACAACTAATTTATCAAACATCTTTCTGCAACCCACTAATGTTATAAGTTAGTCAAACACATTAATCCAATCACAAACAGCTATAAAATAACAGCTATATATATGCTAAAACCCTCATAATCATTTTATCAATAAAAGTAAACAAATAATGGATTGACCTTTAAGTGGATGATTCGTTGGCGATTGCATTTTTAATTCCTAGTAACACATCGTTTTGCAAATAGAGCAGGTATGATAGTGATTGGTCCCTCTCTCGTAACCTCATGCCTTTTTCCAATTGATGATATTGCCATGAGTGCCCATGTTGGGAATCCAAGGAAGACTTGTTCCCTTCTTTATATACCCCAATTTTCATCATGGAAATTTTAAAAAAGTCCAATGCCTTAAAGGGAAAAGGCTTGATGCTTTATTATTTTTATACATATGAATGGGTTAGGGATTAAATCTTGACAGGGCGTTTGATTGGAGGGAATTTAAATTCTATTCCCACTTAATTCTTACCTAATTCTAAAGACAATTAAATTCCTTAGTTTGGTTGGAGGGAATTGCAATTTCACGGAATTGTAATTCCCTCATTTTCATGGAATTAGAATCTCATGACCTCGATTTTAATTTCGTGGATTTTAGGGGAAAAAAAAAAGAGTCTTAAAGACAAAATTACACCTCCCTTTTTAAACCTAAATTAATGCATGACCTTCTCTTTTAGATACTAGCGTGTATTATTCTTCGACTACTGTCAACCGTGAACGCCGTTCCTAAGCAATAATCATTCTAGCTAGGCTAACCTTAAATCTTAATCAAGTATGTTTTCTCAAAACTCTCAAGTATTTAAATTTTATGTGTATATAGTGTATTTCCCTACATTTTGAAGAACAAAATTTTGAATTTAATATGTTATATTTTTTGAGTGTTTGAATATGCAAATGGGTTCAAGAGATACTTGTCATATAAGATAATTAATAATAATAACAACAACAACAACAACAACAACAACAACAACAACAACAACAATGAGCATTTTAGACTTTATACTACTTATTCCCTTCCAATTTCCATGTATACCAAACATTGGAATTGAGATTCCCAGTAATTTTATTCTTGCAAACCAAACACTGAAATTTAAACTCCCACTTTATTCCACATTATTCTTTTCCCATGGAATTACAATTCCTTTTCCGCACAATTCCTTCCCTCCAACCAAACGCTCCGTGAATTGATAAAAATGTTAAGTTATACCTGCATTGGCATGTTCAAGTGCAAACAATGTTTCTTATTAAAAATACAAATTAATTTTATCCATCTATTTAAGTTGGTCAATGGTTAGAAATTAAGGGAAAAAAAAAACATAAGATCAGTTATACATAAATATTACAAACTTTTCATGTCACTAATCATTTTGATGCATTGAAGCCCAACAGTTAGTTAATGACTGCTATTGCATGTCACTAAAATTCTGACAACCTTCTAACCCTCTCCGACGACATTCCGATTAACTCCGGCGAATTCCCAATCAACTCCACCAAAATTTGAAGTAAAATACAAAGAAGTGACCAAAAGGTCACATGCCGGAGAAGGGAACCATTTTGGTCACCTTCTCTGCCAGTTCTCACTGGATAAGGCAACCCAGTCTCATTTACATGTTGTTCATTTTGAATGTATAAATATACAAACTTTAATTTATCTCCTCAGTTAGAATTACTATTGCTAACTAAGTCGATAGTGAATTCCACTCAAAATAATGCATTAAAATGTTCACTCATATTGCTATTTTATGTTATTTTTTCAACAAATATTATGTATTGCGACGGGATAAGTGTCAATAAAAATAGTAAAGTTATGAAGAAAAAATAACAATATAATTAATTAATACATTATAAGTAATAAAGTGAAATGTAAAATTGGAAAAAAATTGTATTTTGTATGCGTACACAAAATTAAGCACTATGTATAACTGTTATATTTAACAACATTAATAACTTATCAAGTACCCTGTGTTTTGTTACGAGTCTCATCCTAAGCAAGGATGTTAGCATTCTCTTGTTGAACATATACTATATCTAGGTTAGATCGTAGTCATCAAAAAAGCATTGACCGGAAGTATTTAATTGTTACAATGAGATGTATAATATTTTTCTTTTTGTACAAATAAAACTAAGCATATAAAATCATTAAAAATATCTAAATAAGATCTTTTAGATGCCACACATATTCATATTTTTTCATTTTTTTTAAAAATTAACCTCGATTAAATAGAAAATTGAACATTGAACATATAATTAACAAAAATACATACTTTCCCATCTCATCCTTGTTGTAACACACCCAGCATCTATTATTAAAGCTACAAGGTAGAACTGAGGCAATTCTTTACTTGTTTTATAGTTCATATAAATGTTAATGAACAAGGAACCGAATATTCTTCTCTCAATTTTGTCACAAAAATAGTTGATTTAATTTAATAAACCTTTTATCAAACCAAAAAATCAATAATGAAATGAAATCACACCCTCTTTAAAGTGTACTTTTATGTTTGTATAGCAGGAGTCATTATATATTTTGTATGTGCAAGGTAGTATGGGTGGCAATTTAAGTCACCATTCTGGAATAACTTTTGGTGCATAGTTTAATTTGAAATAAAATAGTTCATTTGTGGATGTTCCATATATTTTAATCTTTTTAATTAACCTACAATTACATTAAAAATAACTTATCAATTAAATTATTTTAAAAAATCATTTAAAAAATATCTTTTAGAGTTTTAAATGATTTTTTTCTTATATGTTAATTTTATATGTACAAACAGAAAAGAAGTAAAATTATGTTAAAAAAAAGAATTTATAGAAAAAATATTAATTTATTAAAATTAAAATTTTAAATAAATTTAAAAATCTTTCAACCCATCAAGATTTATTGTTAAAATTTAAAAACAACAATTAAAATACTGCATATTTCTTTGTAACAATTAAATACTTCTTATTAATTAAAGTTATATTTAAACTAGATATTACAATTGGTTAAATGACTATTTTACTATTTTTGATATTTGACATGGTATCTACTTGGCACTGAGAAAGCTCCATAAATTTTAAATATATAATTAATTAATTTTTGGATAGAATAGAAAACGATAGGGTTTCTTTTCAAGAAGAGAAAGAGAGGGGAATAAATAAAAAGAAAGAAAAATACAAAAGATATTTGTAAAGTTGATGGTGGAGGCAACGTTGATGTCATTTTCAAAGAATTGAAGTTCCCAACGTCCAATTTTTACGGTGTCCACATCTCTTCACTAATCACGGAGTATGAGATTTCCCATTTTTCTCAAATGTACGTCCAATTTTGTTTTAGTATTATTTATATAAAGAAAAATACTTAGTTTACACACATTTAAATTCTTAAATTTTACTCTCCCTTACAAATTCTTGATTTAGACACCTTTCTGTTAACTCGTATAATTAAAATATCCGTCATTGTTTGCCACATCAGAGAGTATAATTTGAGAATATGCATAGTAAAACTCTTAGAGCAACCACATCAGTGGTTATTTCACAGTATTTTAGGGAATGAAAGCCACATGGAGGGGAGAGAAGATAAGAGAGAGAAGATTGGGGTGCTTCTGCAAAGATGGGGTTATTTAGGTTTCCAAGAGAAAAGAAATTTAATGATTGGTCACACTACTTTATTTATTTATTTATTTATTAAAATTAAATTTGTTTTATTTATTTTTTTTCTCTCATCCCATTTTATCTTTCCTAATCACACTTACAATAACTCCTAAAATACCGTGAAATAACTCTATTGATAAGGATGCTCTTATATAAAATCTCGTTTTATGTACCCTGTATAGTAATTTAAATGACCCTTCCATATCCAATGAATTTATTTATTTATAATTTATGATATGATATATTTGTTAGGAATATAATCCTACGAAAAGATTATTTTCACAGATTTTAACAAGCACACAATACGAAAGAATTAAGGCTGGGTTAGCTTGAGTCGTGTGATACCCACACTATCCTTAAAATCTTATTTGCTACCTCTCAAAGGTGCTAGAAGCGTTGTAATATAGGTTTCCCATGGGTGAAAAGCCTAGTTTATGCTGGTTAGTTGAGTCACCATGATTTATCCCTGCACAAACTGTTGTGCTGGAGTATGGGACGGTCTGGAGTGGGCGATTCCACCTTTTAGTTTGCCATAAGAGACATAAACCACTAAACTTTATTATATTAAACTTTATGGAGTTAAACTGAGGTACATATTTATGTGTTTTTTGCAACAAAATTATGAAGCCACACTGGCACTACTACTAGTACTAGAGCTGTCAAAATGGGTCAGCCCAGCTCGTCTGGTCAGTCTCGGGTCCATCTAAAAATGGGCTAGGCTAGCCCGACCATTTTTTTTACACAGGTTGAGAATCTCAACCCAACTCGTGCTGGGACGGGCTGACGAGCTAAACGGGCTTTTATTTTTTCAATTAATATTTTTAAAATTTTTAAATTTTTGTATATGTTTTTTTTTTTAAATATTATTGAGTGGTGTATATTTGTATACATAGTCGTGCGGCCGTACTGACCGCATGTTAAGGGGCGGCCGCACTTGATTATGACCCTCTATCTAATTTATTCAATTTATATTTAATTAATACTTGTAATAAATTTAATATAAATAAGTTATATATATATAATGTTTGTGAATGATCTAAATAAATATATAATATATAAAAATATTCAACAAGTGTCCTTTGTAATTTGTATACTTAGTTTCAATAGTGATAATCTAAGTGAAAGGTTAAGGGTTCAATTGTTGTTAGCAACAATATTTTAAAATATTAATACAATACCCAATTATACAATACATTTAACTAATTTGAGGGTGGGATACGGGTTATACGGGGAGGGTCGAAAACGGGCTGGGCTTGAATTTCTCCAACCCAGCCTATCTAAAATGCGAGTTTGGCCCGTTTTGATAGGTCTAACTGCCACTATCAGATGGTATGCATTGTGTAAACCCTTCCTTGTACAATAAAAGATAAAAATAATATTTTTTTTTTTATTTCTCATAATAAATTCACTATAATTTTTTTATTATAATTTTGAAAAAAAAAATATTTAGGACATTCTAATATAGTAAAAATGATATTTTAGTTTTAGACAGAAACATTTCTTGTCATTGCTAATTTTTTTTATAAATTAAANCAGCCCTAACATTACCAAGAAATCTAGAGAGAAAATGAATAAAGATTCAAACTTTAATACCTCTCATCTGGGTTGCACAGACTTAGGAACCCAAGGTCAACCTATCACCAACATCTATATTCAGGGATATAAACAACAATATTGTATTTGCCGTTTATATCTATTTACATGTGTATTCCAACTGGGTTTGAATATGTTTCAGATAGGGAAAAAAAAAAATGCGTCTGGAGAAGAGAGAGAGAGAGGGAGAGAGAGAGAAGACTTCTGGTCCAGGAGTGAAGTTAGGGGTGAGGTAAGAAATGGCAGAGGGAAGAGAGGCTGTGATTCTCTACGCTCAAGATCATAGCAGTCGGCATCTCAACCAATAAAAAGATGCTAGCTACAAGCATAGCTATCATCAAATTTGTTTTGTTGTAAAACTTTCCCCATCGGAGTTTCCTGTGAATTTTGCATCATATTAAAATAGATAAATCAATTTTCTATTTGTGTAAGTTTCCTACCGTAAATCACTTTTTGAAGTCGTAAACTAATAAATGTTAGAGATAAAGATTTATTATTGTAATTTGAGAAAGATAAAATAATAAGGTCTTAGCTGTAGCTGGCTCACTATTTTAATTTTTACTCTTTTAATTCTTTATTTGTAAAGGTCAAATTAATTTTTTTTATGATCTTCAGAGTTTTACATCTCCCCAACTTATTCATCATCAATAAAATCGACATTGCATTAAAAAAAACATAAACTAATAAATAGCATGCCTAAAAAGTAGAGTAATAAAACAAGATAAGTATGATGTTATTATATTATTGTTAGATTTTTGTTGTAATTAATTCAACATAAAATTCTATTAAAATTAATCAATGAAGTTATAATGAAAAGTAAATGCACTTATTTGGATGTAAAGAGTAAGAAAAGGAATAACATGAGGTTGTTTTTTGAATGATATGATAACGCAAACTTGCAGTTACTATTTGATTATGTGTATTGAATAATCAAGAAGATCAATAGGTCACTCCCTCTCTGAGTACATCTAAACTTATAATATTGTGGTTACTAAATCAACAATCTAATTACCGTGACTTTGCATCCAGAACATGAAATTTTAATTTATAACACTTCGAGAATGCCTAATCCACTACTAAAACTTCTTTTAAACTTTAAAATTTAAGAGCAAGTCTTATAATAATACATATAGGAATTTAAGAATGTAATCTGTGAATGAGTAAATGTAAGACATATATAGTTGTTTTGTGGTGCGTGTGTATGAAATGGAGGTAATCTTATATTGGAGATTTGGAGGGACCCGTTGGGAATTACAAGATAGATTTAGAAAAAAAAAAAATTGTTTGAATTAGACAATTATAAGGTCTCAGACATGATAATAAGGTGTTGTTTAGTACACATTTTTCAAAAACTAGCTGCTATTGACTTGAACAAGGATTTTAGACTTGGGGTCCAAAACGTATACAATGGGTCAATAAGTCATATGAGTGTCATTTAATACAAAATGCCAAAAACGTATACAATGGGTTAGGGGTGTGATGGATACTCCTTGCTAGGGTGCCACTGCCTATTTTGAAAATTTTGGTCTAAAAAAAATGTTTGCTTTGTGTTAGATTTTATATTA
>NXFB01000855.1:23225-36200 GCA_002525835.2 Ipomoea batatas
AAAAATTAGTACAATCATGTGATTGTATTCAGTTTGCATGCGCTGCATCAATGAAATACTGCAAGTTCATAAACTCAATACATTAACTTAATAAGATATTTCCGCTTTCAACTTAATAAGGTATTTAATTTCGTTAATAAGGCATTAAGTATTGACATACTCAGTTTATGAATCACTAGTTTTAAGTTTAATTACCTACAGTCGTATATTATGAACTTAGAATAGAATTAGAATTACGGCGGAAGCCCTTAGCCTACGAGAAGCTCTCAGTTAGGTTAAGGCAATGGGGCTGTCAAACGTTACTTTTGAAATGGATACACAGAATGTTGTCAATGTATTATCACGATGCACAGAGGATATGTCTTATGTAGGGGTGATATTACGTGATTGCAATGAGCTTGTAAACACCATGGTGAATGTACGTATTGAGTTTGTTAAAAGGTCAGCAAATATGATAGCTCATTGCCTTGCCAGAGCTGCATATTCTGTGTCTGCCTTTCAGTAGTGGACGTTGTCTCCACCTATCTTTATTCATGATATAATTGCTACAAATTTGGTTCATTAACGAATTACTTTTATTTTTCAAAAAAAAAAAAAGAAGAAGAATTACTTAACATGATACGCTTATAATTAACAAATTATATACTTAAAGATTTAAATTTGTGTACCTACATTTAATAAATTATGTACCTACAATAAAGATGATTGTTAACCAAACTAAAGAAAAAAATTGTGCAATTTTTTTTAAATAATACACAATGCAATGTGAACCTTGATCCATAGAAAATGTATGCAACTAAAATCAGGAAAATCAGGGCAAATTTTATTGTGGATTGTAGACCATGGTCCAAAACGGTGTATTTTCTTTTAATGAAAAGAAACGTTATCCGTTCGGCCAATCCATCCAACTAATTATTTTTTATGGCGTATTCAGTTTCATTTTATATACACTGTAGTTTCATTACAGCACACCTAAAGTTTCATTTTGATTTAACTACAGTTTCATTTGATTTTATACACTCAATATGTGAGACATGTTATTGAACTTCATTTTATACACATTGTAGTTTTATTACAACACCATTAAAGTATAATTCTAATTCAACTACGATTTCATTGGACAAAATACACTCAAATATGTGAATCATGTTATTAAGTTTCATTTTATATACGTTATAGTTTCATTACCACAGCACAACTAAAGTATCATTTTAATTCAACTATAGTTTAATTTGACAATATACACTTTGTTTTTTTGAAAACACAATATACACTCAATATATGAGACCTGTTATTCAGTTTTATTTTAGATACACTATAGTTTCACTACATCACAACTAAAGTATCATTCTGATATAACTATAGTTTCACTTCACAATATATTCTCAATATGTGAGACCTATTAGTCAGTTTCATTTAATGCACATTGTAGTTTCATTACAATATATATAACTAAAGCATCATTTTAATCCAATTACAGTTTCATTTGACAATACACACTCAATAATATATGAGACATGTTACTTAGTTTCGTTTTAGATATATTATAGTTTTATTACAACACAACTAAAGTATCTTTCTAATTTAACTATAGTTTCATTTGACAATATACACTCAATATGTGAGACTTGTTATTCAATTTCATTTTAGATACACTATAGTTTCATTTTATTCAATTCTGAGTATGTCATAAATACGAGATTAATAACAACATCCATTTCCATTTCTTTTTACTTAAAACATAAAAACGTTTTTGGACCATGGTCTACCGTATAACAATTGTAATCTCAGCTCTTGGACTGTTCTTGGAAGGCCCATTTCAAAGTTTATATATATATATATGCGTGCGGGTGGGTGGCTCTTGTGCAGATGTTCGGTTAGATGAGAGTCATTCATTTTGCCTAAATCAATATCCAGGATCAACAATGATTAAAAAAAACACGGTGGTAATTTGGTCTTTTTGCATCCAGTTCAAATTTAAGGTGTGTGATTTTCCTTCTTACGGTGCATGGTTTTTATGCTTAAGGTGCGTGGTTTTGAGCTTAAGGTGCGTTAGTTGTTGAAACTTCAGTGCATCGGTCTAAGGCTCTAGGTGCGTGATTTTCCTTCTTAAGATGCATTGTTTTCTTTCATAAGGTGATTTGTTTCCCTTCTTAAGGTGGGTCATTTTTCTACATTTTGCTTCTTTAATTCATCAGTTTTGTTCTGGCCAAAGACATAGTAAATGAAGATCAAAAAAAGCTTTCTAGGAACTTGTGTCAAACCTTGCAACAGGACCGCGTGTGTCTTTTAATTTTCATTGATTTGAGTCGTTGATCTAGATTTGATCAACTCAAATTTAACCCCATTTTTCATCTGGGAGCATCCCCGTACAAAAACTCATCCCTATATATATGTGTGTGGCCTTGACAGCCAGTGGATCCTCAAATAAAGGCATATGCATTTTCAAATTTATAAATTATTGAGGCACACCTTAGTTATTTTTAGTTATATCATTATATATTAAATAATTAATTAATCATTGAACCTGACAGACACTTTTTTTTCCTTTTCCAATTGGACTGTAGCTAAAAATTAACATTGCACTTTAAATTCGCAAATTATTTAAAGACATATTATTCATTTCATAGAGTTTTCTCAAATTCCCTCAACTAAATCTTCATATATACTGATTCTCTTTATTTGTAATGAAGAATTCCTAGTTTTCTAAGATTTATAAACATGTATCTACTAATCTTTAACTTCAAAGTTAAATGTCAATTTACTGCCAAAAAATGAATTTATCTTTCTAAATAATCAAGGTAATATTTATATGCATGGTTTCATTTCATATTTATATATTAGTGTAATATATGACCAATATGTATTATTTGTAATGTTTTTGTTTCTTACATAGATTCTTGAAGAACATTTAAGTAAAAAGGATGCTCAAATAAGAGATATTGATTTGTGAATTATAATGTATATCCATATCAGTTTTTCATATTAACATTTCTTTATGTGAGCAAATTATTTCATAACATTTTTTTTATATCTGTGAATGATCTAATATGCTTGTATTTTTGTGATGTCTTGTTGCAAATGGAAAATTGAAAAAAAAAATGCAATTGTGGTAGAACTACTACTCTATTTTGTATTTTTCTTATTCTTTTTTTTTAAAAAAGAAAATGGAAATAACATATGAATTGAAAGTGTTTGTAGATTGAAGAGTCACTCCAACTTATTGACATGAAAACAACATACTTAAATTCGTAATATTTATTTTAACTAGTAATATTTAGTAAACTTAGAAACCAAAACAATTTTGAATTTTAGCTACTCTATAATGGTAAAAAAAAATGTGTCTGTCAAACTCAGATTACTTAATTATTAATATAAAATGATATAAATAAAAAATGACTAAGGTGTCCCTCAATAAATTGAAAATTTAAAATGTACTATTAATATTAACATAATTTATTAACAGTGGACTAAAATTGTCACTTTACACATAATTAAAGGGAAAAATTTGTGTACGGTAATAATTTATGAACCAAGTCTACAATATAGATATAATTGATGGACTAAAATTACATTTTCCCCTTAAATTAATATATACATCAAGAAGCCCTATTTGCCAACTATAATTAGGTACGTTTAATTTGTGGCCGGAGTTAGAATTAGACCAGAGAATCGCATAAGAATTCTCCATTTCAATTTCTTTTTCTTCTTCTTCTTGGCTGACGAGGGACACAAGGGAAAACTCGCAAGCATTACTCGAAAATGTGTACTAATTAAATAAATCTCGTCTTATGATCTTAGTCGATAAAGGATCACAAGAAAATAAATCAGCCTAAATTATCCATAACTGATAGACTTAAATCAAGAGGGCTAAAATTCAAACACGTAACCTTGTGATTACATATTTTGGAGAAGGATTCACAAGCGGAGTTGGAAGGCAAATTAGGCCGTGGACACGCGTCCAGGCCTGCGTCCAACAGCAACCTCTCTAAAGTTTGCAATCAGAACAAAAAGCCGACCATGGACGCGCCGATGGACGCGCGTCTAGGCCGGTGTCCAAAGTTAAGCTCTCTGAAGTTGGTGCAGAAGAACAGCAGACCACCTTGGACGCGCCCATGTTTAAAAGCGGAGATGAGCCAATTTTCAAGACACTTAGACTTAGGGATCCAACACACTTCAACCTTAGATCAGTTTAGAAAATTCTCTCTCTAGATTTAGGTCTCAATTCCCTACACTTCCAAAGCTCAATTGTGATCAAAATTCAAGTCATCTAGCTAGATTTAGAGGAGATTCTACACTTCAACATTGTATTGATCAAGATTGATTCAAGATTTCTACTTCAATTCAAGTAACATTTCAATTCCTACTCTTGTAATTCCATTCTTAGTTTTTGATTTGATTGATTGAGTTGATTTGATTTGTGCTTTGATTTTGATTCTAGTTGCTTTGAATTGTCCAATTGCATCTTTGATTTCAATTCTAGCTAGATATGAGTAGCTAGTTCCTTTTGTGGATTTGGATCATCAATTGATCTTGCATGTTATCTCTTGAACTCTAATGTCTTAAATATAGGGTTGATTTATGCTTGTTTGATTGTGATTTGGGATGTATGCTTTGACTCTATGCCAACTAGGCCGGTTGCACTAGAGGATTAGGTTAAAGAGCACTCACCTACGAGAGTAGGGAGTGTTTAAGACCTCACCAATCACATTTCCCTCTCACCTTTGAGAAAAGAGAGAGTGGAAGACAAGAGGCACACTACATGTTTGATAAAATACCTCTTTTAGCCTAGTGATTATGAGAGTAACACTATGGTATGGGAGAGAGTCCATTGACCACGAGAGTGGCATTGGTACTTGTGACCTTGTCTCATTTGTGTCCAACGAGTGTTTTCACACCCTAGTACTATAGGAAATCAAGAGGGTACATGCTTGCTAAGTTGGTCCAAGTCCTCTTTTCATTTGATTGTATCTCATTCTTTTGCCTTTGTTTCTTTACCTTTAGCATGATACACACACCTACTTGTTTAGGACTAGCTTTCAAACACTAGTAGCACTTGTGATTAGTCCACTTGCTTACCGATTCCTTTGTGCCTTCCTTTGAGAACGATACTCAGGAACTTCTTCCTGTTTTAACAAGAGGATGGCAAGGAGGGAATTTGAGCGGTAAGGGGATGAAGCACAAGAGTGTCTAGTGTTTGAAAGCTAACTCGAGCATAGTAAGAAATGTGCATTAAACATAATGAAAATAAGGAACAAACATTGGAAACAATCAATTGGAAAAGAGGATTTGGATCTTGCAACTCATATAGGTATCCTTGATTTCCTAAGATATTAGGCTAGCAACACTTAGATAATGAAAATGAGGCAAGGAAACTATGTCAACGCCACTCTCGTGGTCATTGGCCTATCATCTAGTCCATGGTCTCATTCTCATGGCAACTAGGCTAGGTGAGGCAAATTATCGAACACATGGTGTGCTATTTGCCTTCCAATCCCCCTTCTCTCGAAGGCGGGAAGGAAAAGTGCTAGGCTAGGCTAAGGAGTAACCCTACTCTCGTGGGTGAAACTCCTTCTCCAAACACCTCTCATATAGGTTGATCACCCCTACACAAGAGTCAAAGTAGATCACCACTCCCACAATCAAACTCATAATCAAAGCAATTGCAAACCTAATTGATCAATTCAAAGCTAGAGAATATCCATACAAAATTGCTCAATTCAAATCCACAATGAACTATCTAATCATACTTGGAATTGAAATAGCAAAAGGCAAAAGTAGTGACAAGAAATTAAAATGAAGACTTAGCTTGAAATTGAACTTTGAACTTGAACTTGAATGTTGATCACAATCTTGCAACAATGGAATTCTTCTCTAATTCTAATCTAAGCCTATGAATTGCAATGTGGAGTGAATTGGGAGAGTTCTCTCTAGGCTAATCCTAGAGAGAGAAAGTCTAGGGTGTGGAATCCTGGATGAATTGAGAGAGAGATCTTCTTTTGCGCGAAAATATCTTAAATAGGGAGTAAAATCGCGATGGACGCCAGGGTGGACGCGCGTCCAAGGTGTGTTGTTGTTCTGCTTTGAAAACTTCAGAGAGCTTAATTCTGGACGCCACCTTGGACGCGCGTCCAAGGCTGGACACCACCTTGGACGCCCGTCCAAAGGCGCGTCCAAGGCATATTCTGTCCTCCAACTTTGGTTTGTGAATTCTTCTCCGAAATATCGCCATTTTCTGCCCTTAAGCACTTCGTTTTACCTACAAAACAATCGGCAAAGCATGGAACGGGGTTCGATGACAATATCAAGCATTTTAACGCAATTAAGGATTAAAACATACATAAAAGCCGTCAAATGTGCACTAGATGATCCGAGAATGACCTTATAAAGATGGCATCTTTTGCACTTATCAGTTACGCATGCTGTCTACCTTATTAACAGGTTACCTTCATCAGTCATCAAGAATATAACTCTATATGAAGTTCTTTTTCATAAAACCCCCCTCTACAGTACACTAAAAGTGTTTGGATGTTTTAGCTTATGCCAGTACATTGGTCTCGAGCCGTACAAACTTTTCTCCTCTTGCAAGAAAGTGTATTTTTATTGGGTTTCTAAAAGGCATGAAGGGATACAAGTTGTATGACTTACACAAAGAAGAAGGTTTTGTCTTGAGGGATGTTTATTTCACAAGTTTATTTTTCCTTTTGCAGAAAAAAATCAAAAGACTATTTCAGAGGTTACTCTCCCAAATAAAATTGTAGACCTTGGGGAGAACACAAGTATTTCAGTTGCAGGGGACACACCTATACATACCACTACTCAACTTCCTGGTTTAGTGCAAGGGGTGGTTGAAGAAAGTATTATGGGTGGCGACATCTCCTCCTCACCTGACAATGCTCATTTCCTTGGTAATTTTTCATCACCTGGAGGTAGTTACTCTCTCTCACCTGAATGCAACAACTTGGTGATAATTTTTGTGTTGAAAATTCCACTTCTTCATATATGAGTTCCAACGGGCAAGATGATAGGATGCCCTATGATTCTAGTTCTCCAGCTCATGATGGAGAGCCAACTCATGATGGAGAGCCAATTGACAGTGAGGGACCCGTGTGTTCAGATGATAGTCATTCACAAAGCCTGGTACAGCCACATAATGCAGAAGTTGTTCCAACACTCCGGCGTTCTACTCGTCACCGAGTGCCACCATCTTATTTGAAGGATTATCATTGTAACTTAATATATGGCGGCTCTTCTAACTCATGTATACAGGTGCAGGGTACACCACATTGTATTTCCAAGGTGGTTGCTTATGATCATCTTTCAAGTTCCCATAAGAACTTTGTTTTGGCCTCATCTTGTGTCACTAAACCTACTAGTTATAATGAAGCTGTGAAGCATGAATGTTGACGTGAGGCTATGCATGTTGAATTAGAAGCTCTTGATGTTAACAAAACATGGGTCCTAACAGATTTGCCCCTGCAAAACAGCTCATTGGTTTTAAATGGGTTTACTAGGTGAAACTTCGTGCAGATAGTTCCATAGAGCGAAACAAAGCTAGGTTAGTGGCAAAAGGCTATACACAAACTTTACCATTTTAAGTTTTCTTCTCTTCCGCTGTTCAAACTTTACTACAGAATCTGTTGGTGCTTAAACGTGTTGTTGCAAATCAATCCCATTTGGCGGTTGAGCTTCGTTACTCAGAGTTTTGGATTCAAGTTCATAATCTACCCATTGGTTTCATGAGTTTGAGGGTGGCGGAGGCAGTGGGTAATCATGTGGGTAGGTTTGTGAAAGCTGATCACAACATCTTTGATGGTTCTTGGAAGTCCTTTATGCGTGTGAGGGTGGAGGTGGATGTCGGGAAACCGTTGAAGCCTAAGATGAAACTGAAGATGCAGGGTGGTGAGTGGTTTTGGGTAGATTTCAAATACGAACGACTCCCTATCTTTTGCTTTATCTACGGGGTTCTAGGTCATTCTGATCGTTTCTGTAGTCGTCACTTTGTGCAAGGTGGTGTCATGGGGGAGAAGCCATACGGGGCATGGCTTCGGGCTCACGGGCGGCGGTCACCGACAGCGTTCGGACAACACTGGCTAATTAATTGTGGACCGCAAAATAAGGAGCCGTTATGGAAAACGGATGCCAGTATGAAAGTGGGTATTGATTGAGAGAGTGTTACGACCGTTACAAATGGTAGAAGTGAGAACGGAGATGTTCTCATGGCTCACATTAATGAAGGGGTGGGAGATGACGTGGGTTTTAGTCATGGGGTAGTTAATACGGAACAATATGTGGGATTTGCGAATACCTCTAAAAGTTAAAACGTTCATTTGGCAGGCATGCTCCGGGTGTCTTCCCACATCTGATGTTCTTAGAAGTCGTCGAGTTAATTGCCTTGACTTGTGCAGATTGTGTAATGCGGAGACGGAAACATGCGTTCATGTGTTTTTTCACTGCACTCTAGTAAGGTCCTGTTGGGGCCGCATTTGCATAAGTTGGGATGGGTGGTTTTGCAATCTTTGTGCATGGGGATTCATCATTTACGTTCAATGGTTGGTGAGGAGTGTTTCAAATTTGGGTTGGTGCTTTGCTGGAGTCTGTGGCATTGTCGAAATGAAATCATTTGGAATGAGGGTGTGGCAACTGTGGATATGGTGTTTTATCTTGCTCAAAGTTTCTAACAAGGCTGGTGTAAAGCGAATGGAGTTGGCAGTGAGGGAGAGGGTGTGGTGTGTATAGATGGTGTCCAGCAGATGAAAAAACCGGCGATGGGGAGATGGAAATTAAATGTTGATGCAGCATTTGACGAAGGAACTCGAGGGGCGGGGTTTGGGTGTTCGGCGGAGGCTCTTGGGATTCGGGAGGCGTTGAGTTAGTTAAAGGATGTGGGAGCGCAGGGGGTGATTGTCGAGATGGATGCAAAAGAAGTCTTTGATGCTTTACAAGGGGTTGCAGGGGAGTCTTATTTTGATCTTATCCTTTGATGATATTAAAGTTATTGCAGCTACTATTGATGATTTGCATTTCTCTGTTGTTAATTGTTCTGCGAACCAGGTTGCCCACTTACTAGTTAGGGAATCTGTTTCTTTGTTTGAGCGTACTTTTTGGTTTGATGTTCTCGTTTATTGTAAGCACTTTGTTTTTTGATAATGAAAGTTAAGTTGTTAGTTTTCAAAAAAAAATTAGTACAATCATGTGATTGTATTCAGTTTGCATGCGCTGCATAAATTAAATATTGCAAGTTCATAAACTCAATACTTTTCCCAACCTGTTGAAGCACAAAGAGTCAATTTCGATATATCCGCCTCTGAGACTCGAACTCAGACCTCCCATCTGAGGGTGGCCACTACATGCCAATTGAGCACAAGGTGCTTGACCACTAGTTTTATGTTTAATTACCTACAGTCGTATATTTTGAACTTAGAATAGAATTAGAATTACGGCGGAAGCCCTTAGCCTACGGGAAGCTATCAGTTAGGTTAAGGCAATGGGGCTGTCAAACGTTACTTTTGAAATGGATACACAGAATGTTGTCAATGTATTATCACGATGCACGGAGGATATGTCTTATGTAGGGGCGATATTACGTGATTGCATGGAGCTTGTAAACACCATGGTGAATGTACGTATTGAGTTTGTTAAAAGGTCAGCAAATATGATAGCTCATAGCCTTGCCAGAGCTGCATATTTTGTGTCTGCCTTTCAGTAGTGGACGTTGTCTCCACCTATCTTTATTCATGATATAATTGCTACAAATTTGGTTCATTAAAGAATTACTTTTATTTTTCAAAAAAAAAAAAAGAAGAATTACTTAACATGATACGCTTATAATTAACAAATTATATACTTAAAGATTTAAATTTGTGTACCTACATTTAATAAATTATGTACCTAAGATGAGTGTTAACCAAACTAAAGAAAAAAATTGTGCAATTTTTTTTAAATAATACACAATGCAATGTGAACCTTGATCCATAGAAAATGTATGCAACTAAAATCAGGGCAAATTTTATTGTGGATTGTAGACCATGGTCCAAACGTTGTATTTTCTTTTAATGAAAAGAAACGTTATCCGTTCGGCCAATCCATCCAACTAATTATTTTTTATGGCGTATTCAGTTTCATTTTATATACACTGTAGTTTCATTACAGCACACCTAAAGTTTCATTTTGATTTAGCTACAGTTTCATTTGATATTATACACTCAATATGTGAGACATGTTATTGAATTTCATTTTATACACACTGTAGTTTTATTAAATACACTCAAATATGTGAATCATGTTATTAAGTTTCATTTTATATACGTTGTAGTTTCATTACCACAGCACAACTAAAGTATCATTTTAATTCAACTATAGTTTAATTTGACAATATACACCTTTTTTTTTTGAAAACACAATATACAATCAATATATGAGACCTGTTATTCAGTTTTATTTTAGATACACTATAGTTTCACTACATCACAACTAAAGTATCATTCTGATATAACTATAGTTTCGCTTCACAATATATTCTCTATATGTGAGACCTATTAGTCAGTTTCATTTAATGCACATTGTAGTTTCATTACAATATATATAACTAAAGCATCATTTTAATCCAACTACAGTTTCATTTGACAATACACACTCAATAATATATGAGACATGTTACTTAGTTTCGTTTTAGATACATTATAGTTTGATTACAACACAACTAAAGTATCTTTCTAATTTAACTATAGTTTCATTTGATAATATACACTCAATATGTGAGACTTGTTATTCAATTTCATTTCAGATACACTGTAGTTTCATTTTATCCAATTCTGAGTATGTCATAAATACGAGATTAATAATAACATCCATTTCCATTTCTTTTTACTTAAAACATAAAAACGTTTTTGTACCATGGTCCACCGTATAACAATTGTAATCTCAGCTCTTAGATTGTTCTTGGAAAGCCCATTTCAAAGTGTATATATATATATATATGTATGTATGTGTGTGTGTGTGGGTGGGTGGGTGGCTCTTGTGCAGATGTTCGGTTAGATGAGAGTCATTCATTTTGTCTAAATCAATATCCAAGATCAACAATGATTAAAAAACACGGTGGTAATTTGGTCTTTTTGCATCTAGTTCAAATTTAAGGTGTGTGATTTTCCTTCTTACGGCGCATAGTTTTTGTGCTTAAGGTGCGTGGTTTTGAGCTTGTTAGTTGTTGAAATTTCAGTGCATCGGCCTAAGGCTTTAGGTGCGTGGTTTTCCTTCTTAAGATGCGTTGTTTTCTTTCATAAGGTGCTTTGTTTTCCTTCTTAAGGTGGGTCATTTTTCTACATTTTGCTTCTTTAATTCATCAGTTTTGTTCTGGCCAAAGACATAGTAAATGAAAATCAAAAAAGCTTTCTAGGAACTTGTGTCAAACCTTGCAACAGGACCGCGTGTTTCTTTTAATTTTCATTGATTTGAGTCGTTGATCTAGATTTGATCAACTCAAATTTAACCCCATTTTTCATCTGGGAGCATCCCCGTACAAAAACTCATCCCTATATATATGTGTGTGGCCTTGACAGCCAGTGGATCCTCAAATAAAGGCATATATATGCATTTTAAAATTTATAAATTATTGAGGGACACCTTAGTTACTTTTATTTATATCATTATATATTAAATAATTAATTAATCATTGAACTTGACAGACACTTTTTTTCCCTTTTCTAATTGGAGTGTAGCTAAAAATTAACATTGCACTTTAAATTCTCAAATTATTTAAAGACATATTATACATTTCATAGAGTTTTCTCAAATTCCCACAATTTTGAATTTTAGCTACTCTATAATGGTTATAAAAAAAAATGTGTCGGTCAAACTCAACGATTACTTAATTATTAATATAAAATGATATAAATAAAAAATGACTAAGGTGTCCCTCAATAAATTGAAAATTTAAAATGTACTATTAATATTAACATAATTTATTAGCAGTAGACTAAAATTGTCACTTTACACATAATTAAAGGGAAAATTTTGTGTATGGTAATAATTTATGAACCAAGTCTACAATATAGATATAATTGATATACTAAAAGTACATTTTCCCCTTAAATTAATATATACATCAAGAAGCCCTATTTGCCAACTATAATTAGGTACGTTTAATTTGTGGCCGGAGTTAGAATTAGACCAGAGAATCCCATAAGAATTCTCCATTTCAATTTCTTTTTCTTCTTCTTCTTGGCTGACGAGGGACAGGAAAACTCGCAAGCATTACTCAAAAATGTGTACTAATTAAATAAATATCGCCTTATGATCTTAGTCGATAAAGGATCACAAGAAAATAAATCAGCCTAAATTATCCATAACTGATAGACTTAAATCAAGAGGGCTAAAATTCAAACACGTAACCTTGTGATTACATATTTGTATCCCGAGCTATTTTGGCAGAGATACTTCCTCTGATCTTTTTCTCGGATTATGATATGGCTTTTTGCATGCAACTGCAAGGAAGAAGAGATAGGAATAATAGTCAAGTACATATTTTGGGATGGCATGACCTTTAGGCAATTAAGAAAACTGCTGGCTATGATCATTGCATTGTACCAAATTGTCACTTTGCGACCAATTGTCACATTCAAACGACGTCTGGTTTGGGGCTGACTGGAAACTCGTGCATGGACCAAACACAATTACACAAACGGACGAAAACCACTACCATACCTTGAAATGTATTCATTTGAAAAGTAATTCTCATACCCCTCCATTCAATCTTTACGGATTTACAGTTTAATTTTTTAATATTAATCACTGTTGCAAAAACCAGCCGAAACGAATTACCTTCTTGGTGGTTGACCGTCTAAGCGCTCAACTCGGTCAATTCGGCCGTGTTAGTCGAGTTAACCCGGTCGAGTTGGCCTTGCTAATTTTTATATATGTGTGTGTGAGAGGGAGACATACATAAACTCACACATGTGCAGTGTTTATATATATATA
>NXFB01000856.1:0-13793 GCA_002525835.2 Ipomoea batatas
CGCCGAGTACTATATCACCCGGAAGGAAAAGGACTCCTACGGGGGTGTGCACACTTAAGTATAGTCACTCTATGTACGGGTAGGTGTCGTTCTTATGAACCTAGTAAGGCTAGCTAGGAATCATTCCAACGCTCCTATAAGTCCAGGGGATCAGTATTAGACCGGACGATGACCACTGAACCCGAGTTCAACGATCCAAGTGGTCAAAAGTGGAGAAAGGACTCCAAAGGCCTCACACTTTCTATCTAGGACTAAGTGAAATTTTGAAATACGAATGTAGTTACGTTGTAGCTACGGGAAAGAAAGATGTGACAAGTTTTTAAGTACCCAAAGGTTGTTGGTGATCTCTCTCTTTGAAAAGTGAAAAGTGATGAGAATTTCATTATGAGGGAAAGGTTTTTCTACTAAAAGTGATTACAAGCAAGATGGGTGATTTATGTTTTCTATTACTTACTAGTATGCTTAATTGTTTATTAATATATTATTGGGTATGTAAATGATTACCAAATGACCTTGTCAAGAGGGAAGGTGATATGAGACGTTATTGAGTTTTGCTCATAGTTTATGCAAGTTGCTAGTTATAACTGTTGCAGGTAGAATCTTTGCCGATGAGTAAGGTATAGAGTTTTCTATGTAACAATTTTTACAAAACATTTATTTAGTTTTGAATAACCCATGGATATCCTTACTTAGCCGTCGCGCTAACAACACTTCAATGTGTTTTTCTTTTAACAGATGTTGTCTAGTGTGGGCTCTTGTAGCCCGATGAGCGCTAAGAGCTCATCTGAGTTGTGTTTCCAGTGTTGGGCTATAATGACTATGTGCAGATCCTGCTTGATGATGACTCCTACGCTCCTGCTCCTCCTGCTCCGCCCTCTCCGAAGTATACTGTTTAGAACAACTCCTTCCTTTTTGTTGTGTGAATATCTTTTGTAGCCTAGTATGGCTAACAAGTTGTGAACAACTTAAACTTTCATGTTTTTGGACCCAATGAGTCGATCCTTGTATATATAGTAGTAGCTAACCTAGCTACCTTCCTTTCTTCCCGCTGCAATATATACGTAAAGCTTTTGTCAAGTAAAAAGTGTGTGGAACAGTCTTCCTTCTTTAGCCTGTGCATCTAGAGTGGACTCTTTCTGGTTTTGATTGGGTTCAGTCTAGGTGTGGCGGTAACCACTCCGGATGTACGGCATAGCCGAGCCGGGGTGTTACATAGGGTGTGTTTGGTAACTTGTAAAATGACTTTCGGAAAATGTTTTCTGAGTTTTCGGTGTTTGGCGAGCCCGGAAAATGCGGTCAACGGAAAATGTTTTCCGTTGACTAAGGAAAATCAGTTCATTTTTCTGGAAAATGACTTACGAAATTTTTTTCTGTAAGTCATTTTCCGGAATCGCCAAAATGACCGTTCCGCATGTTCTCGACCAAAACTAACCCATATCCTATATAACCCATGACCGAAAATGGACCAAGAGGTGGGAAACCGCTGAAAACCGACGGAAACATGTTATTTTACGTTTTTTTTTCTCTAGTTTTTTTTTTTGAGTTTTTAATTCTATTTTTTAATAAATAATATTATTATAATTTTTTATATTTTAAATAAAATAATTACAATGTTTAATTATACAATTCTATCCATTTTTCAGAAAATGAACCAAACACACAAAGACAGTTTTACAGAATACATCCAAACACTGGAAATGAAACTATTTTCCAGAAAATGACTCATTTTTCAGAAAACATTTTCTAGAAGTCATTTTATTGCTTTCCAAATGGACCCTTAATTGAAATGAGGTTTGTGTGAAAATTTTTTGTGAGATATGAGATGAAGAACAAATTAAACTTGAGTGTTTAATCATTTATCAACGAGAGCACCATTGATGAAAAAAGTTGATTTCTCCATAAATAAAATAAATAATACAGAGTGTTTGCAGGGAATATACGAATAAGTATGACACAAAGATATAATGTGAAAACCATAACTGTAAAAATTAGGGACGTCTAGACCCACTGCATATAATATATATAGTACATGTATATAGGCTTGACATGGATTGAAGGGGAAAGAAAATTAAAGTACATAGAAGAAAGATTATTTGGTACTAAAGTAAGCCTAAAATCCTTTGTATGATCCTTGAGTCTTTATATATGGTCTCCTTACAATTACAACTTCCCCTAGAATTAGGGTGACATAATCTATTTATTTCCTTGTCTTGACTTCCTCTTCTATGACTATATCTCACTCTTGATAAGTAATGATATATAATATAATATAATATTACTCTATAATATATATATATAGAAAAACTTAAAGTTAAAAAAATAAATAAAATATACTTCGTTGTAATAAATATAGATGATAAAAAAATGTTAAATAAAATATATAGTTTTTAAATACGGACATGTGTGTAAGTTTAGAGACTAAAATCATTTATGACTTTATATACATACGTAAAATAATTGTATTTCTTCATAGTTGTCTTAGCTTTAATAATTTTTTTTTTACATACTTTTATGAATTTTAGATACATACTTGATTATTATTATTATTATTATTTTTAATTTTCCTTCACCATCATCCTCTCTTTGAAACAACAAATTTCTAATGATCTTTAATTTTCTAACAATTCATCATTAACTTTTCAATAAGTGTTGATTAAGATAGAAAATAAGTTGTGGCTACGGAGGATATGCAAAGGCAGAAGGCCTATGGTTGTGGGGACCCAAACATTCATCCTCGTACATTGTAAGATGAAGACCCGGGTGGTGTGTAAGGCATTTCAATCAGAGTTAGTTCATCATATCATTAATGATTTTAAAGAAATTTTAAGTTCCTTCAAGGACCCCAACTTTTTTCTTCAAATAAAAAAGGACCCCAACTTTCAATTTGTGAAAAAAATCTGCGAATCAAGTTTTTTTGTAGTATAGCTAGAAAAGTTATTTCTGTGTCATTGTAAGGAATGACTTACCATTCCCACTAGTACATAGAGGGCTTTTAACGTCAGCTAAATGGACTATTTAACGTCGGCTAAAATGCGGCGTTGATTTGGCAGACGTTGTAAGGTTAACATATGATGTCGGTTAAATATTAACTGACGTCGAAATGAATTTTTTTTTTTTAAAAAAAAAATAACATACAACGTCGGCTAAATGCAAATAGCCGACGCTGTAGGTTTTTTTTTAAAAAAAAAAAAAAAAACTCTACAACATCGCCTATTTGCAAAACCGACGTCGTATATACAATTTATTTTTTTTAATTTTATATTTGTAACGTCGGTTATTAGTGAATAACAGACGTTAAAGTGTTTTAAATTCTTTTGTTTATTTAATTAATCTTTAACGTCGGTTATTCATTTATATGTGATTTCTGTAGTAGTGTCCATTAAATATTGTTGTAAACATTTCAATTTATGATTTAATGAATTAGTTTTGTTCCTTTAAAAAAAATGTTCCATGCATCCTCCTCCAAATTTGAGACAAGAATGGTTGTAGTCTAACTAGTCTTGTAGAGGACTCGCTATCCCATAGCTATGGAGGACAAGGCCGGTTTGTCCATATGGAAATAACAATCAATATTTTCTCTCTCTTAATGAAAAAAAAGAGGATAAATTTTCATGTGACATATTATTATTCATAGTTTCAAATAAAAAGTACTACTCTACATTTAAGGTGTATTTAAAATTTTTAAAATGTAAAGGATATAATTAAATTTGGGAAAACGACACTTTTGGCCCATGAATTGTTTTACTTTTGTAAATTTGATACCTGTCTATTGATTTGAACAAACTTAACCCTCAATTTTCCATAGTATGACACATTTAGTCCCTGAATTTATATAATTACAAATTCTATTAATAAACCTATTTTCATGAGGTTATATTTGTCAATTACTATCCACTATTAAAGCTTCCTTCCATCTTCATTGCCTAAATTCCTCACAACTTTTATGTACATTAAATTTGAAAACACAAATAAAGGAAGCATATATATCACTTTCGATGATCCTTCATTAGTATAGATATTGTTGTAACTACAAATACAAGACGACGGATCCTTCATTAAATTTGAATTTTTCATTTGCTGTTGTTACGTCGTTCATGCCTTTTTNTAACCCCTTATTATAATCAAAAGAGTAGTAGGAATTTTCGGGGTGTTACATTCGGTCCCTGTGATTGGGTTTTCTTACCGCTGCGTACCTAACTTCTAACTTGTGGATTTGGTGTTTGATATGATGGTTGGTATGAGGGTTTGGAGGTTGGAGTTGGGAGTTCTTTCTTGGTATTATGTATTCGTGAGTTCCTTGTGGTTATTCGGTTAATTCGTATTTCGGTTGATATCTCGTTGTTTCTTTGTCATGGTTGGTTGGTTCCCTTATGGTTGTTGTTTCAATTGGTATGTTGTTTATGGATTCGTGTCTTATACATTCGTTATTGAATATTGGTTTCGTTTGGATGAGTCTCGGTTTATGATTCATTCAGTTTATCATTGTTGAGTATCCGTTTTTAATTAAAGAACAGTTCGTTGGTGTGTATATTCTATATGGGTGTGTAAACCTATTTACAAGCTATGTATATCTATACTTCCTTGCGGGTGTGAATGGTGGTTACTTAGCAGCCTTTTGCTAATGGTTCTTTGTGTGTTTTCCAGGTTTGCATTAAAGTCTATGCGCGAGCGCGATAGAGTATACCGTATGAGGACGCGTAGACTAGATGATATGTTTCTAGACTTGTGCTGTGGGCCTGTGTGCCGTTTTGAGATTTTATATACTCTAGTTTAGTTGTTGGATACTTTGAGACATGTTTTGGAGGATTTTATCTATGCAGTTCTATTCCTTTGGTTAGCCTGTGCATATAGGCCGTGTTTTCTTACCTAGATGTGGCATGATGCCCCTTAGGTTTTAATTCGCTTCCGCTATGTTATGTTTTATAGTTGAGATAGGCAGCTGTTGTGTTAAGTTTTATCTATCTCAGCTTGTGTAAGGTTGGGGTGTCACATTTACACTCATTCACCTACCATCATTACCAAAGATAAATAAGGAGAAGTTCATCTTCTTCTTCCCTCTTCCCTTCTTGGCCGAGAAAAACACCAACAAAGAAAAAAAATTCTCTTCTCTTCTTGATTAGAGCTATTCAATTAGGGGCAAGTATTGGTGAAGGAGTAGGACCTTTCAATCAAGGTTAGAGGATTTTCTAGGAGGGTATCCTATGATTCCAAGTAAGTGGATTTTCTCCTAATTGCTTGTCCTTTTATTTTAAGAAAAAATTATTTTGATGATTGACAATATGTGGTTATGAAAATGTTGATTGAATATATGAGTGGTGATGTATTATACTTGGTTCTTGGAAAATTGATTGTTTTGGACGAGTCTACGCATATAAAGCCTAATCTAAAATGCTAGTTGTATATATATATACACTAATATATACGTGTGTATATATATTTTTATGTTTATGTATATATATATGATTATAAATACGTGTATTTGTATGTGTATCATATATATATAAACATATGAGTGTTACGTATGTATTGTATATATCAGAAAATAAAATATTGATTTTTGTGATAAATATGAATCGTATGCGTGTGGTGTTTATATATATAAAAAATTATTTGTTATGTATATATATTAACTGTGTGCGTGTAGTGTGTATATATATATATATATATATATATATATATATATATATATATAAACTTTTTATATATGTATTTATATTATATGTGTACGTACGGTAGTTCCTTTTAAAAAAAAATTCTTTCTTATGCATATTTATATTACGTACGTATGTATGATGTTTTGAATAAAAAAATTATTATATTTAAGTTATTTGTTTGTGGTGCGGTGTTTTATAAAAGAAATAAATAAATATATAAAATATAGATATATGGTTATGTACGTAGAATCCTATTTGTGTGTGTGTGTGTGTATATATATATATATATAATTAGTCTAACTATACTACTTGGTGATGTGTGGGGATCTATATAAAAAAAAATTTATTTATATAGATAAGTAGTATACTGTACGTCTGTGTGTCATATTTATGTTTATATGTAAATACTAAATAAAATACTATTATGGGTCTAAAATTTTGTAGCAATATATAACAGTATTTTAAAATTAAATAATAATGTGTGTATTTCATTTATAGATATACGTATGAGTATTGATTGGATGTGTACGTATTATTGAATGAACATATTTGTATGTTTGAGAGTATGGTGCAAGTGTATGTTCAAATGAAATTGTTTGTATACATAATTTGGAATTTTTATTTGTCAAGAGATAATTTAGTATGTTGTTGTGATAAACATTTTCTATCAAGAAGCGCTAAGTTCATATATTTGAACCAATTGATTCATGGTATGGAATAATTATTTGATTGTTGGAAGTCTTTGCGATAGAAATTTGTAAAGTGTAAATTTGATCAATTAAATTTTTCTTTACCAAATTGTGGTTTTATTATATAAATATGTAGTTAGTTGTGTTAAGTACGTACGCTATATTTCATTTATAATAATAATAATAATAATAACAATAATAATAATAATAATAATAATAATAATAATAATAATAATAATGATATGTTTTATGTACCTAGAAATGACATACGTTTTCATATGTGTAAATTTATATATATATATATGCCGTATGGGTTATATGCAATACTTATATGTATTATTTAAATTTTTATATATATGCAAGCCGTAGGCATGTATATAATTGTTGTGGTGTAACTCCATACTTGCGTTGCGAGATTTATTCCTATAAGAATTTTGTTAATTAGTGTCAATTTGTACGATGGGACCACAATATGAATTTTGTTCTATATAGTTGAGAAATAAATTTTATGTGATTAATTGCTATGGATATATGTATGTATTTGACCGTATATGTATGCATATTATACCGTATGAATATGTATATTATACACTTCGTATGTATGTTGATAGTGACAAAATGTGTAGTTTTGGTCACAATATGGATTCTGAATTATTTGAATAAGAAATGAAAGTTTAGTGAAGTTTTCAAAAGGGCAATTAGCATGAATATGTGTTCAAAACTCTTTCTTATGAAATTGGTAAAAATTGAGCCAATTGATCCGTTGTAAAATTATTTGATTGGTGGAAGTTTGTTTAAAAATGCTAAAGCAGTGTGATTTTGGGCTATTGAATCTTTTGTGATTATTTTGGAGCCTAAAAGACCATATTATATGTTATATTATAATTCTTAAAACTTATGGAAATATTTTGGAGGTATATTCAATAATTGAACCCAAGTTGGGATTTTTGGTAAATTGATTTTTGGTGAAATTATTATGATGCCTATGAGCAAATTTTATGTCAACTAAAAGATTTTCAAACTTATGGAAGCTATGTGAAATTGTGAAAATTTTGAACTTGTGATTGGAATTATTTTATGTTGAGGAGTGCCCGTATGGAACAATTCTCGGGTACTAGGGCACTATGGTGTGTCCTGTTGGGGCGGGTCTGTGTACCCTAATTTTAGGAGTAGTAAGTAGAAACATTATCCTGACTACTAGGGCTGGTAACTTCCCGTTGAGGCTTGGAATCCTCATTCGGGGGTGTGCACACTTAAGGTTAGAGTCTGGTTTCCATTAGAAATGGGAAATATGTGGAGTGTTCGGATGTGTGGTAAGCACCGTTCACTAGGGCCTAAGAATAAAGGACACTGTCCCATTTATGTGTGATTGATGTGCTTCCATATGTATTTTGTGGTGTGCAAGTGTGGCACAAAAATAAAGCTTATAAGGGAATTTTATAAGTGATGATATTGTAAAAGGTTGCAAATGATTACTTTACCTTATATTAACAAAATTGATATTTTTAAAAAGTAATGCAGCTAAGCTGAGGATTTGGTAAAATATTTGTCCCTTATCAAATTATTATTATTATTATTTTAAATATTTTATTTTTGGCGCAAGCAATCCCTTACTTAGCAGGTGTTGCTAACCCCTTACTTTTGTGTTGTGTTTTGAAATCTCTAAAATGAGTAACAGGTGATGTTTGACGTGGTTTGCTGTGAGAGTGCGGTAGACCGAGATCCCGAGGGCTATCAAGGCTTAGAAAATTTATGTAATAGCTCTTCACCATTTTCTTGGCATTGAGGTTATTTTCAATGGTTCAAGTATGCTTTTGTCTTAGGGCCGATATATGGTTGACATTCTTCCGTGCTTCAAGATGGATGGGGCGAAAGAAGTTTCCACGCCTATGTCTGCATATGGGTGGCTTTAGCAAACTGATTCTGGTGTTACTATTGATACGACTACATATCCTTGACTAATTGGAATGTTGAGTATTTGTCGATTACGAGGCCAAACGTAGCATGTGGTTAATAAGTTGTCTTAGTTTATGCATTCCCTGAGTATATTTTCTAACGCACAATGTACATTATATTAGCTCAGATATTTCATTATTCTAACACGTAATTTAGATTATTTTAACACATAATGTACATTATCCTAACATGTTATGTACATTATTTTAAAACATAATGTACATTATTCTAATACATAATGTACATTATGTTTACTCATAATATTCATGACGATATTTTCGACCATGGTCCACACAATAATTTGCCAATGTTCTACTCTTCAAACTCCAATGAATTTTCACCAAAAAAATAAAAATAAAAACTCCGATGAATTCACTTCCTACATAAAGAAATATAATTGGGCTTCTGCCGGATCTAGGGAGAAAATTGGGCTTCTATGGCCCTCTTCGAATCATTACGGCCCATTTTAGAGTTTAAGCATAACTATTGAGGCCATTTTAGAGTTTAGTCGGGTCCAATTTTTTTTTTTTAATGGAAGAGAATTTGTTTACTTTAACGTTTAATTAATTTGAAAAATAGAAAATAGAGAATGAAAATCTAAGAACGAAAAATTAGAAGATTGAAGTAAATATAAATTTTTAATAAATTTTTATGTATTTTTGTTTTCATAAAAAATTTATGTAAATGATTTTTTATCATCTTTTATAATATTGTTATAAAATTTGTAAGTAATACAATATATATATATATATTGTTTATTGTTTCTGATGAAAGGTATGCGTCTCTAGGAGACAGCGAGGAAGCCCGAAGCCGAAAGGAGCCGAGGAAGACGATGAGACGCGCAGACTCTTAGTCTCGCATTCTCACACCCACCGCCCACGCCGCCCAGTGTCCAAGCGTCTGCGACTCGCCGGTTGCACCTTCTCAACAGTAAAAGTGGAGTCATCACTAAAACCTCAGAACTCAGAAGTCAGATGCAAATTGCAATCTGCAAATCAACTCCAGAATACACAATTTTACCAGCCACGCTGTCTGCAAATCCGCTTTCAATTACCACCAGGTCTTCCACCTTCGCGGCTTCGCCTAATCATCATTCATCTTCATTTTTCACGGAATCATGGCCTAATGCCCTTCATTCTCACTTATTATGTTTTTAGATTATAATTTCTATTAATAGTTAAAATATGAAATATACAATTCTGGATATATAAGGTATGTTGATTTGAAATTTCACTGATTTCCTTATGGGAATATTAATAATCCTGTGCAAATGAGAAATCTGCAATTAGATGTTTACTCAATATTTCAATTCAGTGCAAATGTGCAATTAGATGTTTACTCAATATTACAATGTATCATTTCGATGAGAGTAGGTAATCTGTCAATAGTATAACTTAATGTATCACAACGTAAGTACAACAACAATATCTAAACATGCTACAAGAAAAAGAGTCACACTGCGAATATAACACTAGAGTCCTAATACACCCCTCAAGCACAAGGTTGAAGAGGCACAACATTGAGCTTGTCACGTAGGAACTCAAAACGCAGAGCTGAAAGCAGCTTGGTGAAGATATCAGCCAACTGATCTTGAGTAGAAACAAAATTAACTTGACGATCACCGGAGGCAACCTTGTCCCGCACAAAGTGAAAGTCAACCTCTACATGCTTAAACCAAGCATGAAATACAGGATTAGAAGACAGGTAAGTCACCCCAAGATGATCACACCATAATTGAGGCGTAGCAACCGAAAAATCAAGCTCACGTAATAAGGAGACAATCCAAGTGACCTCAGCCGAGACATCGGCCAAGGCCTAGTGCTCAGCTTCAATAGAAGACCGAGCCACTGTCCGCTGCTTACGACAAATCCAAGGAAATAAGATTAGAGCTNGGTAAATAAAGGATTAAGTCCTATTATTTATGAAAATGGAAAAAAATGTGGATATTATGGAATTTTATGTGGAGTTAAATAATTATTTATGTGAGTGAATTGGTATTTGATTCCTATTACTTATGAAAATGATAAGTTGTGAAAGTATAGTACTTTATGAGGAATTCAATGATTGTATGATTCTTATGAAACGTTATGCAAAATTATAATCCATGATTATTTACTATGGGGTTGAATTGAGATAAGCATGTTCTAATGGATTAAAAAAAATGATTTATGTGGATGAGTATAAAGAGATCATATGGGGTTAATATGGAATTATATGCTCCAAAGTGCTATGTGCTATGTGCAAAACGTTTTACGGGGTGGAGTAAGTCTTACCAGCCGTCTCGCTGACATTGTTTTCCCCTCTTTAGTTATTTTGCAGGCACGAATTACATGGCATTGAGCATGAGAGCGAATCGCCTTAATATCATGTAGATATTATAATCCATTAGAATTTACCATTGTATTAATTAGAAAGTTGTGATAGTTATTAGTTGGTTTTAGCCTGTGCGTTCGAGTATAAGTAAGATACTCGAGCGTGGCATAACGCCCCTTTTTCATTCTTGTTGTTTAAAGCTTCCGCTGTTGTATAGTTGAATTGTAATATAAAAAAAATTTACCCGTATTTTCTTGTGGAAAAAGTGGGGTGTTAAAGTTGGTATCAGAGCAGTACGCTCCGTTGGGATAGGCGTTACCAAGTGGTAATAAAGCCTAAATTAGGAATTTGGTTATAAGCAAAACTGACTAGGATTTAAAATTTAAACCGCGGCGAGGATGTGTGATTTTGCATAATTGCATATGTTATTTTCACTATTTATGATACCTGGTAAACGGTGATTTATGTTCTACTTGATTTTTTTTTGTGATTTATGGACTTTGGTGAGTTTAATTATTTGAACTTAATTGCTAAAATTACTTATTGTGTATTCATTTTCCTAGTAATAGATTTTTTTAGTGGTTATGCTTCGGGGGCGAAGCATCTTTTAAGGGGGTAGTTTGTAACACCCTGATTTTTGCTAAGGAAAATAATTATCTGATTGGAAAAAAAATTAATACTAACATGTTCATGAGATGTTTCGAACCCTAAACCTTATCTTTAGAACTTTTGAGATCTTAGCCATTAAGCCATCAGAACCTTTTGTCTTTTTGAAATCCATATGAATATTTATTATCATCATCATCATTAATTATTATTATTATTATTTTGGTACGCATGTATAAGTATACTCCTTTATTATTATTAGTATTAGTATTATTAATACTATTGGTATATGATATATGGTTGGTACTTATATATATTTATACATATGTTAAAAATGTCAAAATAAATTATATTTTATTATATATATAAATATCCAATCTTTGAGAGGTAATTGGGAGTTACAAATCTATGTTAATAATTATAATTATTATTATTATTATTATTATTATTATTATTATTATAATCATATAAATATATATTGTATATATAGATATATATGTGGCAGGATGGGTTGGTATGTACGTATATATTATTATTATTAATATTATTATTATTATTATTACTATTATTATTATTATTATTATTATTATTATTGGATTGAATGATTGGATAAGTGATTTGAAGTTACACCCATCACCATTAAGCAAATTGAATTAAAATTATTTCTAATTAATTAGTGAATGATGAAATACCTTCCTCTTGAGCCTGTAAATATANCTATGGATGAAATTGGAAGAACTAGCCCAATTAAAATAAATAAATTGCCCAAGGAATTAATTATCGGTCTTACGGCTTAAACGAATTTACGGGGTGTTACAGTTTGTGCTCGAGAGATGTTGTGAACTTTGGCAATCTGCATGTCTTCTAACATAAGACGTTCCCGAGGGGTTCGGTGGCCAACATTTAAGTCTACAGATTTGCCATACCGAGTTATTTTTCCTTGGAGTTTTTCAGCGAAAACCCTTTCAATTTCATCAGGTCGTGTGGCGTCAAATACTGATCTTGTCCCCATCCAATCCAATGCCCATTCTTCTTCTTCGGCCATTTCGCTAATTGTACTAGCTATAACATGAAGACTTGACATTCGCCATTCCTGCCAGTTGTATATACGAGCAAGTTCTTGTCGCAATATCTCTTCGTGAGAATATTCGTCCATCAAGGCTTAGGCAGGAGGCATTTCAGCTTCAGATTCCTCAAGTGCTAACTGTTGAGCCAAAGCTGCATCGGTTTTGATCTGGTGATCAATCGAATCAGGATGAATAACAAGTTGTTGATTGGATTCAGGAAAATTGGATTCAGTTGCTATAGATGGAATCTCCTCAATCTGAATAGTTGACACACGAGGCCATTTTAAACAGAGATGTCGATTGACATAGTCAAGAGCAATCATTATTCGGGCCATCGAAGGATTCATATGCTCTGTGATTTGTCGTCGAACAGTTGCAGACATCGGTCGATAGGACTGATCACAAGCATCTTCATCATCTCCTTCTGATTCTTCTTCGATCATGGTTGAGTCAGAACCTGAACCATTTCTGTCTTGTGGGAAAGTGATCATCGGTTGTTGAACTTTAGGAGCAATAGGACTCTCAGGTTCAGCAATCACGGGCTCAGGAGATGGTATCTTTTCTGAACTAGGTATAACATGAACAGGTTCAGCCTGAGTGGATTTTGTCGTCATTAGCCTAGTAAGAGGAGTGTGATCTTCCTCATCACTATCTTCTCTGGAAAGATCAAGAGGAGGGGGAAGAACTCGGTGTCTGTCTTCGAGTGGGACTTCCTTCGGTTCCTCTTCTACTGGTAAAATAGCAGTTGGCTGAGTTTCATCATCGACTTCAACTTCAACACTTTGATCAATTTTTTGCTTCTTTTTCGGCCTTTTAAGCTGTTTGGCCTTCCTCTTTTTGGTTGCTTCTTCCTCATGTGAGGATTCGACTCCTTTGTCCTCAGATTTATCACCTTCTGACTCTTCGGTGAGGGCTTTCTTGTGTGATCTTTTAGAGCGCTTAGATTTATGCTTCTTTGATTTCTTCTTCTGGGCAGCTTCCTGATTTCCTGCCTTGCGCTTTTTAGAGATCTTTTCTGGCTCATCCTCTGATGAGGGTTCAGTGTGTTTTGAGGATTCGGCATGCTTGGAGGCTTTCAGTTTTGAGGGCTCGGGTTGTGCCTTCGGGTGATGTGTAGAGCCTTCCGAACCATGGCCTTTAGCCATCTCAGATTCCCCCTGTCCAACTGAACTTTTGGACGATTTGGAGTTAGATTTCTTCTTTTCCTTTTTCAAGGCAGCTTCCAGTTCATCTGCCTTTCGCTTGAGGTAATTTGGAGGCTTCGAGGTCATGTGGTAGTGGTTTCGGTGCGATATAGTCCCCATGCGCAACTTCACTTTCTTGTCTTTCAGAATAGCACTTATCATGAATCCAAAACCAAGAACTTTAGTAATCCATCTTGTCGTAGGATTGATACCTGTTTGGACATTGTTTATCAGAAAGTCAAAAATCCTTGACCAATCAACGAACGGGGTAATTTTCCAGGAGGGCACACAACATACGCAACTTTTTATCAGAAATGTCATCGA
>NXFB01000857.1:22891-34371 GCA_002525835.2 Ipomoea batatas
CCGCGTCGCGCGGACTCGCGACTGGCCGCAGCTGCGGACACACAGCGGACGCGTGCGTCCGAGCCGCGTCCGCACGTTCGGCAAATGGCGCCGAAATTGGGCGCCGGACGCGCGTCCGTGCCCGCGTCCGGCCTTTTGGCCATGACGCCGTAACTCTGGCGTCGATAGACGCGCGTCTAAGGCCGCGTCCACCCTAAAACTGCCAGAAAATTTCTGGCGCAGTCCGAAAGATCGAGCCGGTAAAAATAGTTCCCGAACTCTTTTTCACTTGAAATTTTTATGGTAGAACCCCAACTTATAGTACTTGATGTCCATAAAAAGTTTTGGTCATTTTGATCTGCGAATAAACACAGAAAATTCCCTTTTTGCCCTTGGCAGTGCGCTGTCCGGAATATTTTTCTCTCTGGACCAGTTTTGGAAAAAAAATTCGAAAACCATACTTATACTACTCCGATCCTTACGAAATTTTATAGGTAGGTTCTACACTTATTGAACTACATGTGTGAGAAAAATGGAATCAAAATACCTTACCAAATTTTCCCAATAAATCTCGGAAGTTACTGCCAGAATCTATCTTGATTTCTTTTCACTATTTTCACAAGTATAGGCATATATGGACCTAATACAACATATACATGCATAAACTAGCTATCAATTATCTAGTTTCAAACAACCTCAACCAATTAAAGGGATTCCTTACCTCTTTGGAAGATCCTAAAGAAAACCGTAGGAGTTGTTGGTTTCCTCCCTTTTGAGTCCTCCACCAAAGATCCTAAAAATATCACCATAACAACAACATTTCCATGCACCTTTAATTTACACTTAAGTTTCTAGGAAGGATTTAACCAAACAAAGTCTAAAGTCTTACCTACACTTAGACACTTGAGTTGGAGCAATGCTTGGGAGCTCTTGATCACAATGGAAGACTAAGCCTAATTCCTTCTTTTTCTTACTTGTGTAATTCGAAAATGGGATGGAGGAGTAGGGGAGATGAGTGATGTGAGTTTGTCTTGAGAGTTAAGCAACAAGTGCAATTCCTCCATACCTCTTATGACATGTAATTAATGATCCAATCTAAGCTAGGATTTGGTTGCCACATGTCATCACCCTATGGAGTCTCTAGGAAGATCACAATTTATTTGGCCAGTTTATGGTTAAATAAGATGAAAGTTCGGAGGATTATAGCTTAATTCGGGAAAATTCTAACACCAAAATTATCCTAAAAATAATCCCGTCGCTAATCACCAAAATCGGGAATTTTTCGGTATCTCGCGAAATATAGGTACAAGGTTCGTAACAATTTTACCCCTTACAGTCCGTTTAAAATTTTACTTGAACTAACTAGAAGTTCGGCTTAATCGTATCATACTTAATAATCCAATTTCTAGGAAAATTCGAACTGAATATACATACTTAAAAAATTTTCGGTTCGTGACCAGTACGTAGATCGCAGCTTATTAATTAATAACTAGTAAAGGAAACAAAAAAAAAATTCTTTCGATCACCGAGAGACCTTCTCATAAATATCGTAGCTTAAAAAATATATATTCTCGAACCTTAACTTTGTCGGAAAAACCGAGGGGTTACAGTCTTCCCCCTTAAAATAGTTTCGTCCCCGAAACTTGCTTTTTGATGCTGCTTTAGAAATATCCTTCTTCGTGATTCACACTTGGTGATGCCCTGATCGTAAGTCAATCTTTGAGAATACGCCTGCTCCTTTCAACTGATCGAATAGATCGTCGATCCTCGGCAACGGGTATTTGTTCTTTACTTGTGACGCGATCGAGTTCTCTATAATCGACGCGCGGTCTAAGGCTCCCATTTTTTTTTCTTCTTAACAAGCAGTACTGGCGCGCCCCCAAGGTGATACACTTGGTCTGATGAATTCTTTCTCCAACCGTTCCGCCAATTGCGCCTTCAGTTCCTCCATCTCTCTGGGTGTCATTCGATAAGGTGCTTTCGAGATGGGTGAGGTTCTTGGTACGAGATCGGTGGTGAACTCTACTTCTCTTTCCGGCGGCATTTTCTTGAGGTCGTCGGGGAAATACGTTAGGAATTCGCGTATAACTGGGATTCGATTAATCTCAGGTTCTTCTACTTTGGCATCTTACATCAAACAGAGATACACTACGTATCTTTGGTGAGCGTACTTTTTCAATTTCTGTGTTGTCAACAACCTTGACTCGGGTTGCCTGCCAATTCCTCGGTAGGATATTCTCCTTCCCTTTGGTCCTCGTAGGACAACCTTTCGCTCATTACACGCTATCCGGGCTTTATACTTATCTAACCAATCCATCCCGCGCACTACATCGATGCCCTCAAATTCAAAACGAACGAGGTTTTCGGGACAGTCAGATCCCCCAATTTCTATTGCAGCGTTGTCATAATTCTCTCTACGGACCACTACTATTCCTAAAGCAGTTTTGACATTTAGATCTAACCTAATGGTAGGCCATAACTTCAATCTATCCGCAAATGTAGATGATATAAAGGAATTGGTAGCTCCTGTATCAAATAATACTGAGCTAAGCACTGGGTTTATGAGGAAGGTACCGGTTACGACGTCGCTAGCCTGAGCTTGCTTGCTGTTAACGACGTAGATCTTGCCATGGTTTGGTGTGCTGCTTTCTCCCACGGGTGCTTTCCCTTTGTTGGTGGAATTTGGAGCTGCGTTGGTCGGCCTCCCCCAGTGTCCTTGTTGAAAGTTGCCTCCTCCATTTCTTGTCTCCACAGGTTTCTGGCTGGTATTCCCACCGAATCCTCCTTTCTGATTGTTTCCTTGAGAGGGGTCCCGAAAATTGTCCATCCTGGTTCGGCACTCGTAGTATTTGTGCCCCAAGAAACCGCACTTGAAGCACCTAATCTTCTCCCCTTGGCAATTCTCTCCGAGGTGATCCCGTCCACATCTCCGGCAAGTCGAGTTTCTCCTCTGATTCATTCCTCCCTTCCTTTCTCCTTGCATTGGATTAAATCTCCCCTGGTCAGGTTTCTTGTTGTCCGGCCTGAACTTCCCCGGGCTATCATCAACCTTCCTTTTATTCTTGTTGTAGACCTCATGTTGATCTAGGTACACTTGGTAGTGGTCGGATGCTCTGTCATATGCCTCCTTGAGAGTAGTGCACATAAACGGTGCAATCGCCCCTCTCACAGCCCAATCCAGTCCACGTACGAATCTTCTGGCCTTACTCGCTTCGTCAGGCACGATTTCTTGAGCGAAACGCATCAGCTCCACGTATTGGTCATTGTAGACCTGAACAGTTTCTCCCTTCTGCTTCAGTCGCAAGAATTCTTCGCACTTAATTCCCTTGATTCGTTCCGTGTAAAATTGTCCTCTCAATTCTTCCTTAAATTCCTCCCAGCCAAAGTCTGGGTCTTGCAGTAAGTCGGGCCCAGCTGTTGACCACCATATATTTGAATGAAGTGTATATATACATAAATACACATGCCATCCATATTAAATTAGGTTCGTACAATATTTTAGCAATTAATTTTATTATTGGATGAATGAAATTATTTAAAATTTTGATAAAGATTCATTTATATTATATTAATTTTTATACTGGATTCTCAACTTTAATTTTTTTTTTATTTTATATCATTTGAATTTTTTATCAAGATGAAAATAATATGTGCTCACATGAAATGGAAGTCATGTAAATTTTTTAAATATACATGTTCTCAATTGTGCGACCAGGGTGAGTAGTAAAATTTTAAGAATAACGAATAAAAATTTAATTCATATATTCTTTAATTATTAAGTTTGTATTCACATTCGGTGGAACTGATGCAAATTTTTTCTTTTTAAAATTAATTTCAAAATGTACATTCGTTTTGAGGTGGGCCCGAGTGCGTTGTGAATTAGGAATGATGAATAAATTTAATATTATATTTAGTTATATTATGCATTATATAATATTTTAATATTTTATCAAGATGAAAATAGTTTGTGCTCACACTAAATGTAAGTCATGTGAAATTTTAAAATATACGCATTCTCAATGGTGGGACCTGGGTGAGTAGTAAAATTATAAGAATAAAACATAAAAATTTAAATCATGTATTCTTTAAGTTTGTAGTATTCACAATCGGTGGAGCGGATGCAAATTTAGCCTTAAACTAATTTTAAAATGTACATTCATTTCGAGGTAGGGCTTGAGTGCATTGTGAATTACAAGAATAACGAATAAAATTTATATTATATTTAGTTTTATTATGTATTTTATATTATTTAAATTTTTTTATCAAGGTGAAAATAATTTGTGCTCACACTAAATGGAAGCCATGTAAAATTATAAAACATACATGTTATTAATGGTGGGACTAGGGTGAGTTGTGAAATTACATGAATAATGAATAAAAATTTAAATCATATATTCTAATTATTAAGTTTGTATTCACACTCGGCGAAGCGGATGCAAATTTTGTTTTAAATTAATTTTAAAATGCACATTTATTTCCACGTGCGGTCCGAGTGCGTTGTGAATTACTGGAATTACGAATAAAATTTATATTATATTTTATGTTATTTAAATTTTTTATTAAATAAGATCACATCAAACTAATTATTACATATATATTAAATGTAAATGTAATAATTACATTTATGTTACACTTCTAAACATGACAAATTGACAATACATTTGGTATCGAGTCAGCTATTTATTACTAGTAAATTAATTATGACATTTTTATTACACTTATAAAGATCAAAGCAAATTTTGTACTCTTTATTTTGTTCAATGGAGTCTGTCACATAGTCTTTATAATGTAGTTTATCTTTGTTGTGTAGTTTACGGACTAGTATACATGAGTAATTTTACCTAGATTAATTTACACCCTCAAGACATCGAGTAGTGATTGTGGAGATCTACCATCAAAAAAATAAAATAAAATAAAAAAACCCACACATTTACCATTGAGTCAAGGACTAATATTGTAACCCCTCGGTTTTTCCGACAAAGTTAAGGTTTGAAAATATTTTTTTATGAGATGATCTCTCGGTACTCCAGAAGGATTTTTTTATAAGTGAGACTAGTTATTAATAAACTGTGATCTAGGTACCGGTCACGAACCGTAAAAATTTTAAGGACGTATATACAGTTTGAATTTTCCTTGAAAATGGATTATTAAGTATTATACGATGAAGCCTGAACTTCCTGTTTAGTTCAAGTGGAAATTTAAACGGACTGTAAGAGTGAAATTGTTACGGACCTTCGTACCTATATTTCGAGAGATACCGAAAAATTCCCAATTTTAGTGGGTGATGACGGGATTATTTTTAGAATAATTTTGGTATTAAAATTTTCCCGAATTAAGTTATATTCCTCCAAACTTTTATCTGATTTAATCCCTAACTGGCAAAGGAGTCTTGCTCTACAAGGCACACCATAGGATTGTGACAAGTGGCATCCCTTTTGTCCACATGATAATAAATAATTAATTAAATAGGAAGAGTGTGGGATAAGTTAGGCTATGTTTTCACTCTAAGTCTTCCTCTCTCTCTCTCCCACACCCATTTTCGAAAATTAGAGAAGGAAAAAGAGAAGGAAAACTGTCATCTTCCTCTTGGATCCATGAACTCCCTAGCCATGTTCTTCAACACAAGTGCTTCCATAATAGGTAAAACTTCGGTTTATTCGGTTAATATGGCTAGAATCCTGCCTAGAACTTAAGTTTAAGCTAAGGATTCATGAAAATGAGGTTATTATGGTGATTTTGTTTAGGATCTTCGGTGAAAAGTTTGAAGGAGAAGATCACCATCTTTCTACGGTTTAAAAATCTTCTTGAGAGGTAAGGAATCCCTTAAGTACGCTTAGTCACTTGAAGGTGATCAAATGCTAGTAAATTATGTGACTAGGAATTTTACATGAAAATTATGTGTTAAGTTTATGGATCTACAAGTTGGCTCGAGAGACTATACTTTGATTTTTGGTAGATTTTAATATGCATGTTCATAGTTATTTTATGCATGTATATGTTGTGTTAGGTCCATATATGCTTATATTTATGAAAATGGTGGAAGATCGGGTCGTTACAACCCCGACCTTGTTAGGTCCACCGCGCGTCCACCGCGCGTCCACCGCGCGCCCCTTGCAGAAAATTGGTTCGGCGCCTTAGCCGAGAGATCGGACGCTGGCACGGACGCGCGTCCGCTGCGCGTCCGTGGACGTCCAGTTTCGGCGAGAAATGCCGAACCAGCGGACGCGGCTCGGATGCCTGCGTCCGCCGTGCGTCCGCTGGTGCGGCCAGTCGCGAGTCCGCGCGACGCGGACTCGTTTTCGACTCGTTTTTTACCAAACTTTTCCCCGATGTTTTTAATCCCGAGTGTTATGATGTTTGGAAGGCCTATGGGCAACCGAGTCAATTTTTGAAAGTTCGGACATTATTTTTGTACATTAAATTTCTTAACTTGGGGAAAAATTGCATTTTAAGAAATAATGTGACTCTCGTTACTTGGGTTTTCATGGTGGAAGATCATTAACCAATATGTGTATTTTGGGAAACACATTTGAGCAAGTATGATAATTTTGAGTCGTCATGTGAATATACTAAATGGTGAGATGTCTTTGTATGATTAATTCATATTGCAGAGCGAAGTCTATTCGCTGAGAGAATAGTGAGATGTCTTTGTATGATTAATTCATACTGCAGAGAGAAGTCTATTCGCTGAGAGAATAGTGAGATGTCTTTGTATGATTAATTCATACTGCAGAGCGAAGTCTATTCGCTGAGAGGATAGTGAGATGTCCTTGTATGATTAATTCATACTGCAGAGCGAAGTCTATTCGCTGAGAGGATAGTGAGATGTCTTTGTATGATTAATTCATACTGCAGAGCGAAGTCTATTCGCTGAGAGAATAGTGAGATGTCTTTGTATGATTAATTCATACTGCAGAGCGAAGTCTATTCGCTGAGAGAATAGTCTTTATATGATTAATTCATACTGCAGAGCGAAGTCTATTCGCTGAGAGAATTAGTCAATGGATTTCAATTGCATTAAATAATAAGACTTATTTACTACGTACAGTACAATTTAAGGTACACCGCACTTCTAAAGACCACAACAAATTTACACTGCGCCCACAACTAATATCCAACAACTACATAATCTACATTGTAATTTGGTGGAGATATAATGGAAACACCAATTCCTCTTACTCCGTCAATATTGAGATTGTCTTCTTTTATCGGTCAATCATTTTGCTCGAAATGAATTTTTTAGCTGCAATTGTCAATGCAAAAGAAAATTATGAGATACACAAGAAATGAAGAAATTAAACAAAAGATTAAAACGAAATCATATAAGATCATTACTCTTACAAAAAAAAAAAAAACTCGCAGTTCATGTGATGAACAAAGAAATTCCAAACATATATATATATATATATATATATATATATATATATATATTGTTGGAAAAATAGCAATAAAATGGCATTTTAAGTGGCCATTTTGTGGTATAAATATATGTAGGGTCCACATCCAATTTGGGTCGGGTCAAAGTGGATTCGGATTCTTCGTAGTGAGGCGAAGAGATCGATATATTATACGCTCAAAATGGATAATGGGTGAATGAGAAATTGGTTCTCAAAGTAGACCCATTTGAGATGGAATTTTAAGTGAGGGAAAGCTTATTAGCTTTGTCCCACATTGGTTGGGAATGAAGATTTGCCCCACTATAAATACAAGACCCTTTTTAAGGCTAATTGACTTGTATGGCATAGAGACTCTCTCTCGCGCGCGCGAGGGGGGGGGTTGCAAATCAAATCCTAAAAATGAGTTCGAAAAGGCTTGAACTTGTGTGCGCCGGCACGAATGTTGTTCCGAAAAGTGGTTGGCCTTGGAAGCTAAGTTTTGCCAAAATTCCGAACAAGTTTTCCATCTCAGTCCACACATAAATTCGAGTTCGATGTCGCTTGCACTTCTCGATGTCTCGATGGTTCACAATTTGGACCATGTCTCGCACTACGACTCCAGTAACCTCTCGAACGCGACGTTTCACCTACCGTGTCCGTTCAGAAATGACTCTTGATATTACGGAATTAATTTGATTAATTCCAATCTTTTTTTTCAGAGTTATTTCGTGAATAATGGACTTAGTAGTGGGTGTAAATGTGTGCTAATGACAGAATTAAGTATTCTGCGTGGGAGGAGGTTACAAATGGATTATCAATGCCATGATTAATGCTATGATCCATTTCCTCCACTATATATTCGTTGTGAGCAGCAGGTTTAGAACACACCAAGAACACACTGCAATACACTGCTTTCTCCTCAAAACTCTGCTCACATTTCCTTCTAGCCACCTGCGTTGAACCCACGTTCCTAGTTCACCGGATCCAAGTTCGTGTGCTCGAACGATTGGATCGTAGTACGTTTTATCCTTGGAAACCTAGACCGCAACGCTCCAGCACCCTGGGAGGCGGTAAATAAGGTTTTAAGGAGAGTGGCAACACGACTCGTGCTTCCAACCACCCAAGATCGTCCGGATTTCATCCTCAACCGTAGTTCAGGTTTTCAACCTTTTGTAGGTTGTGATATTTCCTGTCATATTATCCTTCGTGGATAATTTTCTGTTTGTATTTCCGTTATTTCCTTGTATTTTCGAGATCAACCTTGTAACATATATACACACACACACACTCCTATATACTCTAAGACAAGAAAGAAGTGCCACATAAGAACCAATTCTAATAAAGTTTAAATTTACAAAATTTTTAAAAGAGCAAAGAGAGAAAGCCATATATCTTACCTTTGTATGTGTTTCAATGCAAGTGCAGAAGCAAAAAGATTTAGTCCTCTACAACAAAATCCCAAGAACAAATTAGCAAGTAAATTTAAAATTGCTAATCTAACTAAACGTATTAAAGCAACACAGGGAATACAACAAAAATGAATCAAGGTCCATTAAGATATTCATGATACACAAAAAGATCATAGCAAAATCAGATCTTTACAATTACAAAAAAACACTCTTGTTTCAATTGATGAACAAAGAAATCTAAGACAAAAGTTACTCAAAACAAATCTCAGACATATACATGTGATATACATGCATTAGAAATGAAAGAGATGAAACATAAGATCAGATTCTACAATGTTAGTTGAATCTGCAATCCCACATCAAATCTAGCTTTAAAAACCTTACATATAATTAGAACGAAAAAATAAAAGTAAAAAATTTAAGACAAACATACAAGGAATCAAAGTTCAGAAAGAGTGAGAACCAATGTAATAGATAAACACAAAGATTATAGCAAAATCATATCGATCTTAATAAAAGTACTCTCATTTAATTTGAGCGATATGATGAACAAAAAATCTCATACATATAATAAGTTAAAAAAAAAAGAATACATGAAAAAGGTGAAACATAAGATATGAATTCTACAATGTTTGATCCATAATCCCATAGAAAATCTAGCTTTTTAAAAAAATAAAAACTTATGCATAATTTGATCTAATAAAAAAATTGAAACAACCAGACAAGAATCAAAGTGTGAAATATTACTTTTGGAGTGGCTCACCAAGGGAAACAAAATAATTAATAAACGGAGAAATATTATAGATCAATAATAAACACTCTCATTTCAGTCGATGAACAAAAAAAACCTCAAACATATAATTTCTAAAAAAAAATCGAAACATATACACTCAATATATATTAGACATGAAAGAGGTGAAACATAAAATCAATTATATGCCATTCACACTTTTTTTTAAGGAGAGAAAAAAACCACTATATCTATGTGTTTAAGGACAGCTCTAAAAAAAATTGAAGTAGTTCTCTATAACGAAATTATAAAACAACCCAAGAATTTAAAAAAAAAAAAAAAGAGTCTAGAAAGATTTTTGTGATATGTTTCATCAAGAGGTTGAAACAAAGATCAATCAAACATCAATGGGGTAACGCAAAAGTTCAACCTTAGATGAAAAGGAGAACTCAAAAGACACTTATCAAGCAAGAAACTGGAACAACTGAAGAAGGTTCTCTTTTTATTTTATTTTATTTTAAATACTGGTTGTTGTGGTGAAGATTGAAGTTTAACCAACATTATATAGGAGAGGAATCCTTGTTGATGACGTTAGCATTTCGGTGGAAGTTCCCTAACATTAGCTCTCACGTCAAAATTATATTTTTTGCCTTTTTTGGTAAAATATTTACTTCCAAGAATTTATGGAAATTTCATAAAATGTTACAAAAAAAAAAATCTCTAATTTTATAAAATTTTAAAATGCCTTTTTTTTCAAATAATAATATGATAAATGATTAATATTTATGTATAAATAAAGAAAAATATTTGTAAATACATACTTATATTTTTTTCATCTATACTTTTCTCACATGCCTAGGATTCTTACACTCATTTTCCATTTGCATGCAACCTAGACCGGCACTCTTTAACCGGTTTGGGTACTTTCAATCACTTTTCTGAGGATTCTAGCATTCGAACATAAATATTTGTGTTCCATTTTTAATTAAAAAAAATACAATGAGATTATCACTAGTTTTTATAGTTACTTCTATTTTGTAATATTTTATTAATATCTGGTAATTAACAATACAAAATTTATACCATGAAAACTGATAATCAAACATGTTGCACATGCAAGAAGATTTGACCTCAACTAAGTACCAATCACCATCTTATTAAGCACTAGATAGCATTATTTGAGCTAGTCTTTTTCCGTTACGCATCAACCTCTCAACTAGATCACAATTGATAAGCATTCAAATCAAAACCCTAACCCCACAATTAAAGCTAGCATAAGAAGTAGTCAAATAGGCAACATATAAGAATAAGCTAAGATAATTTTANATGCTTTAATAAGATTATCACTTATTTAAGTTATTTATTTTTATTTTGTGACCCCATTTAGTAAAATATTTAATTATATTATTAATAACTCATCAATCATAATTCAAGACAATAAAAGACTACATTTTCTCACTATATTTTTGAATAACAATAAAAGAAACAAATATAAACCTAACACATGCGTGATATAATTCAAACCATGAATATTCACTAAATCCAACTCGCTTAGATGATTTTTTTTTTTTTTACATAATAACAAGTGGTAAATTGGAGTAAATTTTAAAATTTGTACATTTCACATATTCGGTCTACTTAATATTTTAACTATTAACTTTAATATTGGATGAATGAAATTTATTTAAAATTTTAGTAAAGATTTATTTACCTTTAAAACTTTTGAAATTAAGTTATTATGTTATAATATTTATATTATATTAATTTTTATAATAGATTATAAACTTTAATTTGTTCGTTTATTTTATATTATTTTAATTTTTTATTAAGACGATGAAAAATAGTTTGTATTCACACAATAGAAGTGAAGTAAAATTTTAAAATGTGCACTCACTCCGAGGTGGGGTCATGGTGAGTTGTGAATTACAATAATGACAAATAAAATTTAAATTATATTTAGTTTTATTATATATATGGATCCTGAAC
>NXFB01000858.1:7517-18028 GCA_002525835.2 Ipomoea batatas
CTCCTCATTTTACCTTAATTTGAGGAGGAGAATTGTGAATTGTGATCGATCTTAGGGCTTAAATCTCTTTATTAATGCTCAAATTGGGATATTAAGTTGCAAAGGACGAAAATACCTTAAAAAATTATAGATTTCGACACGTTTTAAACGGATGGGTGACCGGCGCGATGAATTTTGGCACTAAAATAGTAGTCGTGGGACCAAAATTGGTACTAAACAATAGTCGTGGGACCAAAATTGGTAGAAATGAAACATGTGGACCAAAATTGTCATTTTGCTAATAGTCGTGGGACCAAAATTGGTATTTGCTCAATACAACATGCCTGCCACCTAGGATTTGAGGGTATCTTTGAAGTAATGTGATTACTTAGTTTCCTTTAAGTAATGTGATATTACTTTTCAATATTCCACCTTTGCCCTCTTCATGTTCTTTTGTTGGTCAGTAGATAATTACGCACGCCATTGAGAATCCATCACTACTTTCCTTATCCTTCTACTGTAGGAATTTTATCTTAACTACATGTTGCATGCTTTAATTTTTTGCAAGTTTTTTTTTTTGCAATAATAATAATAATAATAATAATAATAATTATAATAATAATAATAATAATAATCATAATAATCATCATCATTTTGTTGCTCATTTTCTTTGAGGGTATTTAGATAATTTATGTAATATAGCCTAAACTATAACTTTCAACCAAACAAATTAATATTACATTCCTACAACTTTAACCAAACGCATAAGGTAATCTTACATTCCCTTAATCTTACATTACCTTCCTAGAGGTAATCCTATTGCTTGGGGTAATCCAAGATTCCGAGAACCAAACGACCCTTAAAGGAATTATTGAAAATCTCCTTAGGAGTTTTAAGGAGAAGAGTAGAGCAGGCTGGGTTTAGACCAAACCACTATAAATTTTTTTTTTCTCTCTCTATCTTTTACTTATTATTAATGAAAATAAATTTTATGACTAAAATATTTTCAATTTTCATTTGAATCATTTTACTTTGATTTACGAGAAAATTTGTAATTGTTTTCTTAACGTGCACTGATGGAATAATATAATATTCCTTATTATTATTATTATTATTATTATTATTATTATTATTATTATTATTATTAATATAAATAATAATAATAATAATAATAATAATAATAATAGTCAAAGAAGAAGGAGTCCAACAATAAAGTAGGGAATGCTACGGAAAGTTACAACTGCAAATGAATAACATTATATAAAGGCTTAGAAATATCAGACGAATGGCCCATGCTCATTCAGTCCTAAATATATAACATCTCTTCTACGTGTACCTTTCTTCTTCCTCCTATTCTATGACTATGGCTACCTATGTACTACACCTACAAAATATAATAAAGACTTTCGACTTGACTTAGCCCAAAAAAACACATCACTACAAAAAAACGCGAAAATAGCGACGGACAATTTCCGTCGCTAAATAGCAAAAATCCGTCGCTAAACAGTTTAGCGACGGATTTCGTCCGTCGCTAAAATGAGCGTCGCTAAAATCTAGCGACGCAATTTATTTCCGTCGCTAAGCTTTGCGACGGAAATATCCGTCGCTATAATAAAACAATCCGTCGCTATTTTTTTCCAGACGACGGTTTTGGTGTTGAAATTTGCGAGGGACTTGCGATAGATATTTCCGTCGCTAGACCTAGCGACGGATATTCGGTCGCTACACCCACAAAAATTCCGTCGCTAGACTCCTACCACGACAATTTGGTTACGAACTTTGCAACGGATTAGCTACAGATTTTTTCGTCGCTAGACTTAGCGACGGATATTTCCGTCGCTAAGTTCCATCGCTACATTTAGCGACGGAAATTGCCGTCACTAATTTGTGTTTATAATTTGGATTTGATGCCATTTAGCTACAGTTTAGTAACAAAATTATCTGTCGCTAATGTTAACTACGGATTTTTTCCGTCGCTATTTCGTTAGTATTCTATTTTTTATTTAATACTTAGCTACGAATTTACTACAATATTTATCCGTCGCTAAATTTTAAAATTTAAAAAAAAAAATTTGCCCGCTAATTAATATCATATACCACCTGCATTAAACCTATAATATAATAAATTTACCTGCTAATTAATATCGCATTAATATCGCATAAACCTATAATATAATACATCAATAATATAATTGTAAAATAAATTATATTAAAACATTCATACTCATAAGCATTTGATGTCTCAGGTTTCATCGATTCAGCCTTAGAATCTGACGGCTTGTACTATTTATAGTTGATACGGTTTCTTGTTGCTCTATTACTACGTCTTAAACCTGACTGGAGTGCACCAACGGGACCTCAATTTACTTTCCCTCCTAGTGCGCCCGGGCAGTTTCTTGAACTTTTGGGGCTCATCGCTATCCTCACTTACACTTAAGGAATCTTCATCTTCATCTTCCTCTTCTTCTTCTTCAATATTTTCTTCATCACAGTGGTATTCTTCATCTCCTTCTGAGCTATTTGACATCTTCCTCCGCTTTTTCTGTCTCCTTAGATATTCTTCATCATATACAACTTCACCAACTATATCATCATCACTGTTGAAATCTGCATCATTATCAGATATTGCTTCAACAAACTCTTGGGTAGAATACCGTTGAGGTTTATGCCTTTGTCGGTTCCTAAACAGCATAAGCCCAACAGTCAGTTTATGCTTGCAAGTTGCAAGTAAAAGTAAAAACAGATTTCAATGTCTCGAAGGAGGAAATACCCGCGGTCTAGTGGTTCAGCTTCATGGTAGTTGTCAATTCCATCGTTTTCAGGTGACTTGGGAGAGTGTAATTTGAAAGACACGTGTGTAAATTCAGAAGGACCTGTCCATCTACCATTTGCAAAATCTTCAAGTTTCAAAGAAGATTCCCTTATGAGATTTGGTTCTGGGTATGGCTGCTTCTTTCTGAAATAAAATGTTTTTAAATAGTTAATCTGGTCTGTATGCGCATGTAATCTTCAACAAATGCTCTTCTATATATTTGAAATGGGAAATTAGAAAAGGGAATAAACTAAGAACAGAATGATATTGGTTAAAGTCTAAAACCACAATATTCAAAAACAGTAGAGAATTGTAAGGTCATAAGATCCATACTTGGTTACTTTGATGGCCTCATTGATTGATCTATCATAATCATCTGCAACAATGCCAGTATATCATTAGATGTCAGATGTTACTTAGCCTCACATGAAAAATATATAGTTTATTTGACCAACAAAAAGTGTAGGTCACGGGCTTTCGATCACGAAGAGAGCGCCCAGCAAGAAGGCCATCCATATTAATCATATTGTCAAGCATCAAAGCTTGCCTGTGCTGCTTCTTCAACAATTTCTCTTTTTTCTGAAGAAAAAGGTAAACATCAAATTGAAGGAATTCAGAAAAGGTGAGAGTTGATTCAAGAAAACAAACCCTACCTTGTGGACCTTCTCAACCTCGGGAAGCATGTCATTTTTCAACTTTTTCCCAACAGAAATTTCTGTTCTATTTGAACTTGAAAAGAGTTTCTCCTGCAAATTGAAGGTGCAACATAGCCAGCAATGAGACAGGACTTTGCAGAAAGGAAGGTTGAAGGGACAGGAGTAGTCATGTACAACAAAAGCATTATGCAGTACTAAAACAAACAAGACCAAGATTTCAATAATTTGGACAAATTATTGAGCACGAAGAGAAAAAAAAAAAAAAAAAAGTCTCTCCATAGTGATTCTTAAAATTCCAACAAAAGATAAGTACAACTAAGGAGCCTTCCATTTTCAGTTCTGTATTTCAGTTGATAAATATAGGGAACAACCATTCATCTTTGAAAAAAAAACAAGTTACTTACAGAAACATCCTCAAATTCGTCCAAACTAGTTGCGACAGTTTCCCGCTGATAACATGCATGAGTTCGGAATAGGGTGTACATTTTACCCCTTCCCTTTCTTCACCTCAACTTTTCTAATCTCTCGGTAAAGTCGATGACCAATCACGGGATCATCTTCATACCTAAATTACAACAGGATGCAGCTGAAGTGTTTTCACATCTAAGCAGCATATAGTGTTCACCAGAAGTAAGAAGTGTACTCTATGCTTAATGAAAAGAAAGTTTTCTCTATAGAACAAAATTTGCTGCACTGAGCATAGAAAAAGTCCCCTGAAATGCAAGCAAGATGGCATACCAATAAGAGATTCCATGCGAATCACCACTTATTCGTTGTTTGCGGAATAATGAAAGTTGAAAACCTTGTTTTTGGGACCCATCGATATAGTTACGTATATCTTCTTGCTGCAAAATAAGCCAAGAATATTGGAATTTCATACAATCAGCAACTCTAAGAGGCAGACTTAAGTGAAAAGGGAAAGATGGCCGGTTATATAGCTATTCTGGCTGATACACAAATTGTCATGAGTGCAATGAATAAGTGGCTTTAACCTCTTTTAACACATCCGTTGCAAGAATTTAAACGAGTAACATCGTCAACACCCTCTTCTGTATGTTTATGTATAGTCATAGAAAAACATATTACTATGGTACCTTTATTTTCTTTACGAGAATTACTTACAACAATATGGCATTTTATAGGGTGTTGAAATAGTTTTTGAGCCAAAAAACATATGGGGAAAACGAACTCAGAAACTTTATGACAATTAGGAGAAATTTTCTTTTTTGGTCTCAAAAGTATAAGTTCAGTTTCAACTTTCAATTTGGTCATAAATATTGATCCAGGTATGACATTAGTTTCAATTAGATCCCAATTGATTTGCAACCAATTTGTTGATAAATAGAAAAGGAAAAGTTTGGCATTTCAATTATATAATCTTTTTCTTTTCCTTTGTTCTTTTTTCTAGTTATTTCTCTCTCCCCTCTCCCATTGTCATACAAATTTAATAGTACTAATATTTATGAAATTTATTGAGTTGTACTAATATAGAAGAGGATACAATAAAAAGCAATTAGCAATAAAGATTAATGAGAGCTAAATTAAGTCACTGTTACAAACACACTATCAAATAATTACTCCTTTTATTGAATAGAAGGATTAATCAGCAGTGGCAAATATTTCATTTATTTCTACCCTTTGAAACTTATGATAATCTCTATATCACCTGATGCTGATAAAATAGTGATATGAAGTGAAATATAGTTCAAATGTGACTGTGCAACACGAATATCACATAATGGTTTCAGAATAACCACAACGACAGCAGGATCTAGTGTATTGTAAGCATCAGCCTCAGCCCTAAATTTTAACAAAACTCACAATTTAATAAGTTTTCAGAAACTCAGAAATTCAGAAATTTAGAAATTCAGTCTCTAACAATTCAGAAATTCACAGTACTTCTAACAATTTAATAAGAAGAAGCGTTCGGAGTCATACCAGGGCGGCGGAGCGGCGGCACGACAAAGCAGCGCAGCGGAGCAGCGGACGACGCGAGCAGCGGGCAATGGTCGATTCACGGAAACGGACAGGCACGGCGGAGCAGTTGGTCAGCGATGCGAGCAGTCGGCGGTCGGCGGCCGACTGTGCTGTCGTCGTTGGGCGGTTGGGCGTTAGAAGGAAGTCGCGTCGGCGGAATTTTGTTTAGGTTTAGACTGTTTTGGCGTGGGAAGGAAAACACATAACTGGGTCTGATTCTATATTCTATTTAGCGACGGAATTTAATCCGTCGCTAGTTTATAATGTTTGGACGGTGGAAGGAAACACGTAATTGGGCGCACAACGTAAATATTTTGATCTAGCGACGGATTACACTTCCGTTGCTATATTCTCACAAAAGAAATTCGGAAGTATTAATCTAGCGACGGAAATTGAATCCGTCGCTAGATCTAGCGACGGATTACACTTCCGTCGCTATATTTCCGCAAAAAAAACTCAGCACTATTAATCTAGCGACGGAAATAGAATCCGTCGCTAGATATACTGCTAAATCCTAAAAAAAAATTTGTCCATCTTAATCTAGCGACGGATATTTGAATCCGTCGCTATATTTTAACAAAAAAATTAAAAAATCAGGCATATTATTCTAGCGACGGATTTCAATCCGTCACTAATATATATAAAAAATCCGGCCAAGATGTTTTAGCGACGGATATTTGAATCCGTCGCTATCTCTAGCGACGGATTCAAATATCCGTCGTTATATGTTATTATAAATGTATATTCCGCATTTTATACTTAACGACGGATACTCATCCGTCGCTAGGTAACAACGGATACGATTTTCCGTCACTATTCCGTCTCTACGTTGTAAAAAAATAAATAAATGCATTAAATCTTAGCGACGGATATTTTTTCCGTCGCTAATTCGTAGCAAATAAAATTATTAAATCACCCCGCCAAAAATCCGTCGCTAATCCGTCGTTAATCCGTCTCAATTTTTGCGCGGCAATTTACCGCTAAAATTAGCTACGGATTTAACGACAAACTTTTTCCGTCACTAATTAACGTCGCTAATCCGTCGCTAATCCGTCGCTAACTTTGAATTTTTTAAAAATAAGTAAATCCGTCGCTAAACCGTCGCTATTCCGTCGTTAAATTAGCAACGGAATGAATCCGTCGCAAAATCCGTCGTTATTTCCGCGTTTTTTTGTAGTGCATGGTTTTACCGTTTTGAATTCCACGTTAAATATCTTGTCTCCCGCTTATTTATTGTTTATTTATCAATTCCATGCAAACAACTTATCGTATTACTATCCATTTATTATTTCATTTATTTATTAATTGAGTTTATTAATTCGGACCCCGATTAATTAAATCTATCATACACTTAAGTGATGCTTGCCTTTTGCCTCTAATTAGCAAAGGTCTACAAGGAGGCAAACCAAAAAACTTTATTAGTTATTGTAAGACTAATTTTTGTTAATTGAATCATGAGAAATCATTGGTTATATTAAAATATAAAACCTTATTGTATTAAACTCTAATCAATAATGTTATCATTACCTAACATTGCAAATTTTATGCATTACAATTATTGTTATCATTATTAAAATAATTAATATTTTATAATAAAAAATTTTATAATATATTTATGTTTTATATTTTAGAAAACAATCTAAATAGAAAAATACTTTTTTTTTTTTACATTCGACTAAACAAAAAAAAATTGTTTTATAACTTCTAGACAAACACCAAAAAGTAAAAATTATTTTTCAGAAAACAAATCATTTGTCACAAATCATTTTCTGAAAATATTTAAAATTATTTTTAAACTTTTTTTTTTTAAATTTTCAAAAGAACCCGTAGTGTAATTCTAAACTTTTTTTTTTTGGATCTAATTTACACTATAAGGTAACAGACTAATAACTAAATAAGAAAATGTTTAGTGCTAATTAATATAAATGAATATATAATCACAAGTCACAACACATACAGATTTGATATTAAATGATTAATATTAAAATTTCATTATTAGCAGCTAAAGGTTTAATTTTTTATTTTCACAAATAAAACTAATATAAATTGCATTCAACGTGATGGAAAATTGATAATGAGTGGGTTAATTAGTCAATGAAAGCAGACCAACACAGACTGAAGTTGATTGCCCAACAACTCCACACACCACAGTCTGCCAACTGTCAACCACCAACCACAACCTCAACATCGTTTAGGAAAGTGTACCCCACACTCAAATTTCACTAGTATGAATCCACTTTTATTTTGCAACAAAAATACAAAACTAAATTGCCACTTGGCAAATTATTATGGAGGGCTTCAATCCTTTCTTTTTTTTATTGGAGAAAAAAAAAAGAGAAAATATTGAGTATTTTTATAATTTATTAGAGACTTAGTGAACCACTTTTTCATAATTATAAAAAATAATATAAAAATAATAATAAATGTAGTATTATTCTTTTCTATTTTTATCTCTGCAATACTCTCTTACTTTCAAAAGTAAATCCAATCCACTTCCACATCTTCAAATTTATAAATTCTTCACTATTTTCTCTACATTATTGTAATACTCTCTTACTTTCAAAAGTCGTCTCGCTTTTATTATATATATATAATAATAATAATAATAATAGAAGTGCCTAGCAAAAATTTTTCCCCCAAAACTGGAGGGCATTTTAGTAACAACATAATGGATATTATTTATTTATTTATTATTTTATTAATTATCAATATTTATTAATAATGTAATTCCATTATCCATATTGGTGATTGGTGATATATAATTTGTGATATATCTAATATGGTAATATTTTTAATATTTATTTATTTATTATTTTATTAATTTTATTAATTATCCATATTTCTTAATAATGTAATGCCATATGGTAATATTGTGTTGTTAATATTGATTGGTGATTGGTGATATATAATTTGTGATATATCTAATATAATATTGTGATGTTAATATTATTGGTGTTTGGTGATTGATGATAAGTAATTGGTGATATATCATTATATATTCGTAATATATGTAATGTCATAAGGTAATAAGTGATTGGTGATATATAATTGGTGATATATCATTATAGATTCATAATATAATAATATATGAAAGTCTTTGTAAGAATAATTTTAATTGGTGATATATCATTATAGATTCATAATTTACTTTCGAGGTTGCAAATGTAGGTTCAATCTATCAATATCTTAGGATAAGAAACTAAAAGCATAAAATTTAATAATATTAAGAAACATAATGCCTATGAGACACAGAGGAATTCAGCCTATCTCTATAAAAATAGAGCATATCACACCATGTGACCAAAAATTTATAGGAGTATATATGCTTAACAATTAATTCGCAGTCTATGAAACCATATATTGAATTAATTTTGTTTTACGCAATTTAATTTATGAATTACAACCACATTTGTGTTAAAAATTGAAATTAGTTGTGTGTAGTAGTTTGTTTTATGAATCTACATTTGTCAATTCTCAATAATCTCAATAATAATGTGTAATTATATATTAATTTTCCGTAATTAATTAATTGAATAGATTAAGGAATTCAATTTTGTTCCAATATTAGAATAAAATCAGTAAATACTAAGGAGTACTTTCATCATTTTTATTTCATTTTTTACTATTTACTATTGTAAGTCACCGTAGTTGTTGTTTACACTATTATTGAAAATTTTTATAATGTTTAAAAGGTAATGCTATATTATAAATAGAAATGATGAGTTGATTTATGCCATAATATTTACTTAATATTTACTTATTTGTACAAAAAAAACAATATTAAAATAAAGACAAATTGCAAATTCTTAATATAATAATAATGATTAGATAATAACAGGAGTAATTATTATTAATAAAGGCAAATTGCAATGAAAGGAAAGTGATGCCAATTGCAATGATTTAATAAAGGCAAATTGTATACAATAAAAGAGAAATTGCATGCTAACGTACATTATAAAAAATGCAACAATTCTTAATCGTTGAAAAACGGTAAATTGATTTAAAATAATAACAGGATTGATTAGGCAATAATTCTTAATTGTTGAAAAATGATAAATTGATTTAAAATAATAACAGGAGTGATTATTATTAATAAAGGCAAATCGCATACAATAAAATAGAAATTGCATGCTAACGTACATTATAAAAAAAAAAAGAGGCAATAATTCTTAATCGGTGAAAAATGGTAAATTGATTTAAAATAATAACAGGATTGATTATTATTAATAAAGGCAAATTGCAAATTATTAATTATTAATTCTTAATAATAATAATAATAATAATAATAATAATAATAATAATAATAATAATAATAATAATAATAATAATAATAATATAATCGGATAATAATAGGATCTGTTATTATTTGATTATTATTATTATTACGGTAAATTGATTTAAAATAATAACAAGATTGATTATTATTAATAAAATGCAAATTGCAAATTATTACAGAGTAATTCTTAATTAATTAATTAATTAATAACAATAATAATAATAATAATAATAATAATAATAATAATAATAATCATTGGATAATAACATGAGTGATTATTATTATTATTATTATTATTATTATTATTAATCAATCAATAATAATTATTAATCAATTATTTTTAAAGTTTCCAAATAAATTTCTATCTAATAAATTCCCATACCACTATATAAATCATACAACCATGCAATCAATTTCACATCTTTTGTTCACTCCATCTTACCACTTTAGCTTCATACACACAAAAAATCTACATACAATGGCCCATATTTTTGTTTTACTATAAATAAGATAAACGTCTTTCGTACTGCGTGGGCAATCACAGTACGATTGATTCGTCTTTCCGAGGTCAAGAACAACCGAGGATAAACCTTAGAATCTGTGCTGGACGATGTGGAGGTATATGTTCTTTACATATTGTTTATATATGTATATAGATTTTGGTTCAGGTGCGGCCGTGCTCTCCCGTGCGACCGTACGGTCACACACCACTCAATGTTATGAAATACACCACTCAATGTTAAGAAACACACCACAATGAAACACACCACAATGTTAAGAAGCACACCACGGTGCATATTTGTGTGGTGTG
>NXFB01000860.1:13400-24378 GCA_002525835.2 Ipomoea batatas
TAATTTATTAGTTAAACCATTATCTTTTATATTAAGTTTGAAAATAAATCATGTAATTCTTAAAATGCAAAATTTGTAAAAGTCACTGTCAATGTGCCCAACTATCACGTAGTGTGGTTTCATCATCTCCATCTTTAAAAGGCTGCCTATCCTAATTTCTTGGTATCATGTATAACATGAAATCTTCATCTTACCCCCCAAAAAAATCCTCAAGTATGGAAAATTTTGGTTGGAAATACGTAGCAGCACTCATCTTTCTTGTGTTGCCTTGTTTCTTTGCGTTGGAAACAACAACATCATCAGCAAGAAAAGAAGCTGAAGCTCTTCTGAAATGGAAGAGCGGGCTGTCAATGTGTAATGGGTCCTCTTTTCCACTCAATTCATGGTCACTATCCAACCTATGGAACCTCTGTAATTGGAGGGGCATTGTCTGCAATGTTGGTGGATCAGCTGTCTCTGAGATCAATCTTCCTGATGCTCATCTCTGCGGTAATCTTCACCACCTCAATTTTACCTCTTTTCCCAGCCTCACTGGTTTCAACATCACTGGAAACCGCTTCAATGGATCAATCCCTCCTGCCATCGGAGATTTGTCGGACTTGGTCTTCTTGGACTTGAGCTTCAATAGGTTTGGTCGAAGCATACCGCCACAGATTGGGAAGTTGAGGGAGCTTCAGTACCTCTCCCTTTCCCACAACAAATTTAGTGGAGTTGTTCCCCATCAGATTGGCAATCTTCAAAAGGTATGCTTCCTGGACCTTGGATCAAATTATTACTTGGAAGCTCCCGATTGGTCTACATTTAAGAGTACTTTTCCTGTGCTGAGACATCTCAGTTTCCATGGGAATGATTGGTATAGACAATCAAGGTTCCCCAATTTCATACTACGTTCTAGGAACCTAACTTATCTTGATTTCTCTGAAAACAATTTTAATGGATCAATCCTTGAGTCATTGTTCAACAAATTGGAGAAGCTTGAGTATCTTTATCTTTCAGACAATCAATTTTCAGGACCTTTACCATCTAATATTGGCAAGTTATCCAACCTCAAACATCTTGATTTGTCTGGAAATAATTTGAGTGGATCAATCCCTGAGTCATTGTTCAACCGATTAGAGAAGCTTGAGTATCTTTATCTTTATGACAATCAATTTTCAGGACCTTTACCACCTAACATTGGCAAGTTGTCTAACCTCAAAGAACTTGATTTGAAATCCAATTCTTTGCAAGGAGAAATCCCATCTTCTATAGGCCAACTTAAAAATCTTCAAGTCCTGTCTATTGTAGCTAATGAATTGAATTCAAATATTCCTTCTGAGCTTGGTTGTTGCACTAACCTTACTCACTTGGATCTGAGTTCAAATTCACTCTTCGGACCGCTGCCTTCATCACTGTCATCTTTGACGAAGTTGTCAAAGTTGGATTTGTCATATAATGTTCTTTCTGGTAATCTTTCACCAATTTCTTTCTCCAATTGGACCAAGCTAATGCATTTAGATCTTGAGAAAAATTCCTTCAATGGGAGTATTCCATTTGAAATTAGTTTCCTCACTAGCCTTCAATACCTTTCCTTGGGTAGAAATAAGTTTTCCGGCACCATTCCACCTCAGATAGGAAACTTGAAGAATTTGAATAGTTTAGATATGTCTGAAAATTGTCTTTCAGGTTCAATACCCCAAACAATTGGAAACCTCACTAACCTTGAGTCAATAAACATTACTATCAATAAGCTCACCGGAATGGGTCATCCTCAAATAGGAAAGTTGTATAAGTTGATGCATCTAGAATTGTCGAGAAATAACCTTTATGGTCCAATACCTCAAACAATTGGAAACCTCACCTGGCTTGAATATCTAAACCTTTCCAACAATAGTCTCACTGGAATGCTTCCAAGTCAGCTAGGAAACTTGGAGTGCCTGTATGTTCTAGACTTGTCAAAAAACAGTTTCTTTGGTCCAATACCTCCGATAATCGGAAATCTCACAAGTCTTAACCATCTATCTCTTTCAACCAATAATCTCATTGGAATACTTCCACCCGAGATAGGAAACTTGCAAGAGTTGTTAATTCTAGATCTCTCAAAAAACAACATTTCTGGTTCAATACCTCAAACAATTGCAAACCTCACAAGCCTTGAAGTCCTACTCCTATCCAAAAACAATCTCATTGGAACACTTCTGTTTGAGGATGGGAATCTAACACCAATGCTTATCTCTTCACCCATTTGCAATTTAAATTCTCTCCAAATTTTGGTTTTGGCCAACAATTTATTAATTGGGCCAATACCTCAATGTTTGGGAAACATGAGCAAAGATTTCTCTGTGTTAGATTTGCATCAAAATCAATTTCATGGGCCAATCCCAACAAGTTTTAGAGTTGGCAACTCCTTGATTAAACTTAATTTGCATGATAATCAGTTAGAAGGAGTAGTTCCGCGAGCTTTAATCAATTGTAAAGAGTTGGAAATCCTTGATCTTGGACACAACAACTTGAGTGGTGCATTTCCAATGTGGTTAGGAACTCTTCCGAATCTGAAGGTTCTTAGTTTGAGATTTAACAAATTTAATGGTTCTATAACAAGTATGAGGATTAAAGAGTACTCGTTTCCTCAACTTCGTGTCTTTGACCTCTCTTACAATGAATTCACCGGGAATTTGCCCACAAATCTTTTCAAGAATTTTACTGCCATGAAAGATAGTTACTTGAAAATACCACTAGAACAACTGTACATTGATGAACATAAATGGGAGGAAAGTTACAACCAAGATTCGTTAGTGGTGGAAATGAAAGGGCAAGTTTTTGAACTTGTAAAAGTTCTTATCATGTTTACTATCATTGATCTCTCAAGCAATAAATTTGAAGGGCATATTCCATATAGCATTGGAGATCTTCTTGCATTACGCGAATTAAATTTATCACACAACATGTTGATTGGACACATCCCTACATCTCTTGGAAATTTATCCATGCTTGAATCTTTAGACCTTTCATCAAATCAAATTAGTGGAGCAATTCCTGGGCAATTAGCAAGCATTACAACGCTTGAAGTTTTGAATCTCTCGCATAATAAGCTCGTGGGATGCATACCTGAAGGCCGGCAATTTAGTACATTTGAAGCAAATTCATATCAAGGGAATGATGGCTTGAAAGGAAAACCATTGTCACGCGGTTGTGAGAATGGCATGGCACCGCAACTTCCTGCACCAAAAGATCTTCACCAAGAAGATGATTTGAGTTTTTTTAGTGAATGCACGGTAAAAGTTGTGGCAATGGGGTACGGTTGTGGTACTATTTTTGGGTTACTCGTTGGAAGTCTCATGCTCCTAATTGGAAAACCAAAATTCATTACAAGTGTTCTTGAAGAAAAAGCATACAAACTAGCAATGAAGGTCAAACGAAGAAGATCAAAGACAAGAGGAAGAAACTAGCTTTTTGCATGTCAATGGTAAGTAATATTATTACACCAAAGCAATTTACAACTATATATGGTATGTTTTTGTTTGGTAATGCATAAGTTGTAGATATTTGAAGGAATATACTATGACGTGTGTTTTCTAACTTTTGCAGCTCACTTGGGCTTCTTTCCGGATGACAAATACTCGAGACAGAGGATGTTGTTGTTAAAGAAGTGGTTTGGTTTTTAATTTGTTGCCGACTCATAAGCCACCTCCTAAGTACGGTCGGCTTTCATATATGATCTATCTCTAGTTAAGTATTGTCACATGTTAATTTGTGTTGTATGGCTTTGGTCTGATACCAAATGTTTCAATTCATGCATGATAAATAATGTTAATATGTTATGTCTTAGAGCTTTCTTTCTAGTAAAATGGGTTTGTTATGCTTTATATATATATATATATATATATATATATATATATTCTCTCAAAACAAAATTCTTCATTTCTCCTAGAGTCCTAGATGGTTTATTTTTATATGATACAAAGCGAAAAAAAAAAAACAAAACTTTACAATTATATAAATATGAATTAGAAACCACTGACAATACACTATAAAAAACAGTTATTTAAACACATAAATTTAGCAGCAGTTTAGTATAATCGCCGCTAAATAAATATTTTGTGACAATTATACTAACCGCTACTATTTAAATATGAAAACTTAATTCAAGACATATAGTGTCTGTTTGATAGAACTTATTTAAGAACTTATAGCTTATTTTATTTTAAGCTACTAATAAGCTATAAACTCTATTTGATATAAAAAATAAGCTAGTACGGAGTAGTATATAAATAATACACATTCTGTTCCATTTTATCTGTCCTATATACTATTCATTGGTCAAACAACTCTTTTTCTATGTTTATTTTCTTTAGTATCTTTTACTTATTTTTAAATTTAATTTTTTTTGTGTGTTTAATAGTACTTTTAGTGTAGTTTTCAAATATATAAATTATAAATTTTATATACTAATATTAAACTTAATATTATACAAAATTGGATTAAAAATAACTTCAGTCAAGCCTCGTTAACCGGACCAGACACATAAAATGGGACGGAGGGAGTAGCTTATTTTGAAATGCTACCTCGTTTAATTTAAAAAAATAAGCTAGTAGCTTCTAAACTTTTTTTTTTCTATCTCTATCCTTATTATTTTAAATAAATGACATCCTTTACCCATCCCATCGTTTTGACCTTTTCTCTTCTCCTATTTTTTTTTTAATTCATCCTCGTTCCACGACTCCTTCACCGCCAAGCATCCTCCTTCATCTTCATTCGAACAACTCTTCAGCAACCGTGTAATCCCTGGTATGGTTTTTCTTTATATTTTGTATGTTGTTGGTTAATATGTTCTTTGGGTGCGTTTGTATGTGCGATAAAAATTTGTCTATGATTTTTTTCTTTTACTTTGTATGTTAGTGGTAGGATAGTGAAAATATTTCTGATCTGTGTATTATGTTAGACAATTTTGTTTTTAAATTTGGTGTCTTGCCCACTCCTATGGTTACTTGTTGAGCTCTGGGTTTTTATTTAAAAAATTAATTTTACTTGAATTGGTTGTTAATTGATTCCTATGCCATATCCTTGCGAAACTTTAAAATAGAATGGAACTGTGAAGCAAGTAAAGTTAGTTCTTAGTGAAGCGTATGCATGTGGAGCCTACTGAGTATCATATCAATTCTTGAACAACCATTTTAGAGGCTTCCATCTTGACTCTTGAATACCCTTTTCACCTCTGCTTTGTTGTGTCTGATTTTCTTATTAGTTTGGGTTGACCAAGCATATTCTTTTATATGTACAAAAAGCTACTTTTCAAAGATGGTTGCATATATTCTGCTTGTTTTCGAACTGGCTATGCACATTAACACAAACTTTGTTCCTTGCATTAGTATTTCACCCTTGAAATATATATTAATCAGCAAGTGCAGTTAGCAATTGAGTGGGATGCTATTAATAAAGAATAAGTGGGATGCTATGAAAAAAGAATGGAGAACTTGGAAGCAACTGAAACGTGAAGAAACTGGTTTAGGATGTCCAGCTAATACAAATAAGATTAGTGACTCCAATGAATGGTGGGAGAAAAAAAATCAAGGTTTGTATTATAGATTTTTAAGATTAAAACATAATAATATTTTGGTGTTGATTGTAAACTTATTCTTTTCATTTCTTTTGTAGGAGAACACAAACTATAAAAAATCCCGTAATAAATCCATTGATCATGCAATGGAAGATGTCATTTTTAGTCTTTTTACATTTATCAGCTTATCAAAAAGCTAATTTTACCAAACACTTTTAAACATAATCAATTAGCTTAAAAACTCTTCAATTTTCAACTTCTAGCTTATAGTTTTTCAGCTTTCAATTACTTTTCAGCTTTCAGTTAGCTTTTTAGTTAGGTTTGCCAAACATAGCCATAACTCTATAAGCATGATTTATACGTGGCGGTGGCTTATAACCGCCGCTAAATATTAATTTAATATTTTAGCCAATTTAAGTGTTTAAAAAAATTTGACTCTAAAACCCTCCCAAGTCACAACCCTCCGCCAGTTTGCCCTTCTCCAATTCTCTAACACTCGATTTAAGTATAAATTTGCTTCCCTCGATGTCTTCAGTTGTGGTGTTAATATGGTTATTGTAAGTTATAATTGCTTTTGAAAACTTACATTTGCTTGTCAAGTTGCTAACTTATATTGATAAGGTTATTAAATTCAAATGCAGAAATGGGCTGCTGATTTGAATCAGTATGCATGTGAAAGCTTGAGGTTAAACCATCCAGGGACAAATGTAACATTGTCCTCTCTAATTCCTTTTCTTTTGTATGTTGTATTTAGATATTTTGCCTTTCTGCTGATCTTTCTTGTTTTTTATGCATTTTGTAGGAGATAGAGCCACCTGAAACACTTGTGTGTAGCCTAAGGCCCTACCAGAAGCAGGCTCTTTACTAGATTTCAGAATTGGAGAAGGGAACTGAGGCAGAGCAAATAGCCAAAGTTTTGCATCCATGTAGGGCAGCATATCGAATCTGTGATAAGTATGCACTTCTCCTGGGATATAAAATAAGATGTCAAAACATTAAAAGAAAACTACTTTGTACTGGATATTAGGAGTTTCACATAAATTTGTGAAATATTTGCCTAAGAGCTCTATTAATTTGGGAATTTGCTAACCATGCTTCTCAGTAGGAGGGGTCCTGCAATTTATGTGAACATTTTGCTCTAGTGAAGCAACTGCAGAATTTCCTTCTGCATTGAAAATAGCAAGAGAGGAAGTGAGTTTTTTTGTTCCATATATTAATTTCTCTGCAAAATATGGTCTCTGTAGATCTTAGCAGACGCTATGTGCCTGGGAAAACTGTAATGACAATTGCTCTAATACTTGCGAGGCTAGGCAAGGTTATCCCTGATAATCAAGAACTTGCTGAGGATATGGCTATTACTCAGCATTCTAAGAACATAAGGATTAAAGGTGACACTCGCATTGTTTGTCCTATGACATTACTTGGTCAATGGAATGTGAGTTTATTAGTCTGTAACCCCTTCATGCTTAATGTCAACATGAAAATGTGACTGATATTGATCATAATTCTTATAACAGGATGAACTTGAACCCCATTCAAAGCCAAATAGCATTTCTGTTTTTGTTCATTATGGTGGAGACAAAAGCAATGACCCTAGAGTGTTAGCAGAACCAGATGTGGTCTTGAGAACCTATGATCTTCTAACTGCTGCGTATAAGTTTGTAAGTGATCTTGCCTTTTTTTTTTTCATATTAGTATGAGTTTTGTTCATTTGGTTCTATGTCCACTGCTACTTGTTATGTACTATCTTGATTAACCAGTTTCTAACTTTGAGTTAGGATGGGGAGAATAGCATATTCCTTAAAGTTGATTGGCGTCGAATTGTACTGGATGAAGCACACACCATAAAGAACTGGAGGACTATGAGTGCTAGGGCTGCATTCACATTGTTTGCACATTGCAGGTGGTGTCTTACTAGTACTCCACTTTAGGTATGTTCCTCATCTAAGTGCCCAAGTTATCATACTTCCTAAAAAAAATTAAGTCTTGTGTAAGATTGTCTCATGTGAGAATCGTAATACTTTTTAGATTGTTATCTGGTTTAGTTAATGATGTCCTCACTAATTGCTGCAGAATAATGTGCAAGATCTTTACAACCTCATTAATCACTACGAAGAGATATGGCCAAAATACCGAGAAGTGGACGATTTGTGCGAGAATTTCAACCTATTGCTCTTTTGTTCCACTTTTGCGTTTGTTTGTCCAAATGACCAAGATCATTGAAAACACCACAATTTGGCTCTCTAAAAGATGTTTCCCTCATCTTCATAGCTTCTCATTGGCTCCCATTGACTCTACATGCATCTGAAATGCTTCAAAAATCATTTAATTCATCTAAATCATCAAGAATTACATGTGAACACACAAATGGATCAAATGAGGAATACTTTGGGCAAAATTATAGCAAATGACAAGGAAAATATACTTAAATGCAAGGACTAAATATGAACATTTAGGCATTTATCATTTATCTATGCTTGAATCCTTAGACCTTTCACCAAATCAAATTAGTGGAGCAATCCCTGTGCAATTGGCAAGTATTACAGCGCTTGAAGTGTTTAATCTCTCACATAATAAGCTCGTGGGATGCATACTTGAAGGCCGACAATTCAACACATTTGAAGCAAATTCATACCAAGAAAATGATAGCTTGAAAGGAAAACCTTTGTCATGAAGTTGTAAGTGTGGTATGACACCACAATTCCCTGCACCAAAGGAACTCTACCAAAGAAGATGATTCTTGTTTGAGGGGATGCACGGTAAAAGTTGTGGTAATGTGGTACGATTGTTGTATATATTCTTTTTGAATTATTCATGAGAAGTCTCATGCGCCTAATTACTAGAAGGCCAAAATTCATTACATGGTTTGTTGAAGAAGGATACAAATTCGCAAGAGTTAATACCTTCAATGGTCTTTCGAGTATTAGTGATTTACCAGCTGTGATCCCTCGACTTTTAAATGACCTACGATGGTCCTCTAAGTTTTTGAAAATAACCACATGTGGTCCTTTTAGGACGTCTCATGGTCATTTTAAATTTGATTTATTTTAAGAATTAGGGCCATAAGAGGTTATTTTTTAAAACTTGGAGAACCATTGGAGGTCATTTAAAAGTCGAGGGACCACTGGTAAATCGCTAATGCTAGAAGGACCATTAGAGGTATTAACTCAATTTGCAATGAAGCTCAAACGAAAAAGAACAAAGACAACAAGAAGAAACTAGCTTTGTGTATGGCAAGTAATATTTATACACTGATCGACTATCAAATTTCAAGCACTATATTATGTAGGAATCTGATTCTAGAAAATCACAAGAAAATGAAAATACAACAAATAACAATAATAATAATCCATGAAGGATAATTACAATCTAACTAAGGTGTCGATTTAAGAAGATGATTCGAGTTTTTTGAGTGGATGCACAGTAAAAGTTGTGTTAATGGGGTATGGTTGTGGTATTTGTTTTGGATTGTTTGTGGGCAATTTTGTGCTTCTAACTGGAAAGCCGAAATTCATTGCTAGAGCTATTGATCTGAGGTAGAATGATACAAATTAGCAATGAAGGTCAAACGAAGGAGATCAAAGACAACAAGAAGAAAGTAGCTATGTCGTCAATGGTAATTGGTAAGTAATGGTGTTACACGAAGCAATTTACAACTATTGTATGTTTTTGTGAAATGTGTTTACTAACTTTTGCAGCGGACCGGGATGGCTTCTCTCTCAATCACACATACTTGAGACAAAAGGGTGATGTTAAAGAAGTGTTTTGGTTTGTTGCCGACTTAGAAGTCACCATTGGTTTCAAGTCTCTACAAAGTTGTTGATGGCCTGCAGAACACATTTATATATGGGGAAAAAGCACTTTTGGTCCCCCAATTAGTATCACATTTGAAATGTTATCCCTATCTTTCAATTTGAACAAATTTGGTCCCTCAATTATTGAGACGGTTGTCAATTTAATCCTTCTATTAGGTTATCCCAATTAACACCGTTTATACCATGGGCAAATTTGGAATTTCACATTGAAAAAATGCACTTTTGGTCCCTCATTATCCCAAGATTGATCTTTTGCATGAAGATTAAGCCAAAGGAATGTCTGTTGGTGTATGCTNGATCCAACCCATCTTACGAACAAGCTAAGGATTCAGTATGTAAATTGTGATGGGTCCATAGTATAATTATTGAGTATTACATTTGCAAGTATAAGTGTGACCCTCCTAGTATAAGTATTACATTTTATCTTGATCCAATCTGTGTCGTTGGGCAAATTATTGTGTGGACCATGGTCCACATAGCTGCGTGGACCATGAACATAAGGTACATTATTTTTGTACTGAAGATACATTATTTTATAGTACTATAAAATAATGTACCTTCAGTACAAAAATAATGTACTCTAAAATAATGTACTTTATGTACAAAAATAATGTATTTTTAGTATATTAAAAATGTGTTTTTTATTTATGGTCCACACAGCTGTGTGGACCATGGTCCATGCAATAATGATTGATATCATTGATAAGAGTCCGTGAGACGGTTAAACACAAATTTTTGTCTGTGGAAATAGACATGTAAAGTTGTTACCTAATAAAATAAAGCTAACTAATCAATATAAATTTTGTAAAATAAAATGCAAAAATTGGTAAAAGTCATGGGTCAATGTACCCATCCATCACGCAGTGTGGTTTCATCTCCGGCCATCCTATCTTTAAAAGGCTGCCCTGCCTATCTTTCTTGGTATCATCTTCATTCTTCATCATACCAACAAAAGAAAAAAAAAATGGGAAATTTTCGTTGGAATCATGCAGCGCTCATCTTTCTGGTGGTGTCTTGTTTCTTTGCATGGGAGACGATAGCATCAACAACAACGGAAGCTGAAGCTCTTCTAAAATGGAAGACCGGCCTGTCAATGTATTACGGCTCCTCTTTTCCACTCAAATCATGGTCACTATCCAACCTAACAAACCTTTGTAATTGGACGGGCATTGTCTGCAATGCTGGTGGAGCTGTCTCTCAGATCAATCTTCCTAATGCTAATCTCTCTGGTACTCTTCACCACCTCAATTTTACTTCTTTTCCCAGCCTCACTGGTTTCAACATCACTGGTAACTACTTCGATGGATCAATCCCTCCTGCCATCGGTGATTTATCCAACTTGGTCTTCTTGGACTTGAGCAACAATTCGTTTGATGGAAAGATACCGCCACAAATTGGGAACTTGACGGAGCTTCAGCACCTCGACCTTAGTTTAAACTTCATTAGTGGAGTTATTCCTCATCAGATTGGGAACTTGAGGAGAGAGCTTCAGTACCTCCACCTTAATGGCAACGATCTGAGTGGAGTTATTCCTCATCAGATTGGGAACTTGAGAGAGCTTCAGTACCTCGATCTTAACGGCAACGATATAATTGGAGTTATTCCTCATCAGATTGGGAACTGAAGT
>NXFB01000861.1:13546-35737 GCA_002525835.2 Ipomoea batatas
AATTTTCGAAAATTTCGCCATAGTTTCCCCTATATTTTGGACAATTCTAGCATAAGAATATCAACAATATCATTCCATTATCACACACATGCATATATTCATCATAAGATATATCAATTTGATAGTCAAATAAGAAGTCAACAACAAAAGTCAAGAATTTCAAAAAGTCAACTTCATCTTCTTCCCCAAATTCAAAATTAGGGTTTGAAATTGAAAATTAAATTTGGGCAATGTAGCATGTGAAAAGTCAAACTGATGGCATATAATAGTTCTACAACAAGTTTATTCATCAATTCAAGCATCAATTTCATAATTTCAACAAGAAATCTAACAAACCCATTTGTTCATCAATGGTGTTCACACTTGAAGCTCAAAAATATATAACAATCCATCCATGTAACCATCAATAATGAAAGAAAACATCAAACGATAGTTCTATGAAGCATTATAAACCAATTTAAACATTCAAAACATTCAAAATCATGCAAGGGAATGTAGAATAAATTTCACATTCAAGCTTTTCCAAACTCATGAATATTCAAGGATAAAGAGTTAAAAAGATGAGAAATTACCTTGATATTGATGTTTTTGATCTTCTTTGAAGGTAAAAAGTACGAGATGTGTCCTTGAGTTTGGTTCACCTTGCGTGGAGAAGAGAAGAGAAAAATAGGGATTTTGGAGCAAAGTGGCGTGGAATGGCCGAAGGGGGGTCTTAAATTCGTAGGGGAGCTTCCACGCCGGTCACACGAGTGTGACCGTGCGTGGGAGCTTACTGCCTCACTCCCACGCATGGCTACACGCGTGTGAGCGTGCGTGGGAGACTACTGCCTCGTTCCCACGCACGGCTACACACGTGTGAGCCTCGTGTAGGTCCTCTGCATTGTTTTCTTCCGATTTTTTGCTTTTCCCTTCATACCTATGTCCAATTTAAGCCTTTCTAAAGCAATTTTCAGTCCCGACTCCTACAAGTTAGTCCTCAAAACATGGTTTTAATTGATAGTAGCAATTTATTAGAAGAAAAACATAAAAAACGAAAGCATAAAAACGATGTAAAAACATATTATTAAAACCTTGGGTTGCCTCCCAAGAAGCGCCACTGTTTACGTCATTGGCTAGACGCATCATACCTTGGTTAAATTTCAACCATATTCCTTGGTAGTGGGTAAGAAGCATTTTGGTACCCACGTGTTCTTCCATGTAAGCTTATCATTTTTCCACTTCGGTTTTGGTTTCATCTTGGCTTTGACCTTTGCCCTTTCATTGTCATCAGTTCCTTCTTTCGCTCTCTCTTTTTCATCATTTGTGGCTTGTCCCTCGAATCTCAGGGTAATTTCACCTGAACTCACATCTATTCGTGCACGACAAGTAGCCAGAAATGGTCTTCCAAGAATTAAGGATTCATGGGGATCATCATCACCCATCTTACAAACAATAAAATCGACAGGCACAAGAAATTTTCCTATTCTTACTAGAACATCTTCCGCTAAGCCTTCAGGATACCGTGTGGTTCCGTCAGCTAAACGTAGAGTTAGCCTCGTCGATTTCAAACATGGTAAGTTCAATTTCTCAAAAAGATTTGAAGACATGACATTAATAGAAGCACCAATATCAGGAAGAGCATTTCGAGGTTCCAAATTCTGTATAGAACAGGGATGGACATAATCAAACACTGCACCCTTGCCATATTTCTTCCAAATATCACATATTGCGTGCTTGCATGTTATGCCAGATAGTTGCCACTTCCTACAAGAACATTGTTTCCTTTCCAAATCAACCTCTTGTAGATCCCCATATAGCTGTCCAACCTCAAACTTGAAGAAATCACATTGTGAGGCCAAGTAAGCTGCAGCATTCTTCTCAATTGGTTTCAAGTTCTTTACAATGCTAGGGCATATCAAAGCCTTCCATTCTACTGCTTTTTGTTTTTGGTCAAAAAATCTAGCCATCAACTATTTTATTATCACCTCTAGGGAGTCTATGTTTGGTTTGTCTCTTGCCTTCAATAACTTAGAATTCCATGACTCACAGATGTTATTGACCAACATGTCACAATGGCAGTTTGTAGAGAAGTTTGATCTAGACCATTCTGTTGGGCTCTTATAACCTAACCATTGGTATGCATCTTCATCTAATCCCCTCAGCTTAGATATAGTGATATTGAATCTATTGACAATGGTTGCCCTAGTACAAGCCCATAGGGAATCCTTAAGTGCCCTACCCTGGAAACCTGCTACCTTCATATTTGCATGCAAGTGTCTAACACAAAAGCGGTGCTCAACATCCTGGAAGGCTGGAATTAACACCCTTCTGCTTGTCACTAATGAAACAGATGTCATTCTCCACAATTGGCGTAATGTCCACATCCTCTTTCAAAAGTTGTAGAAACCAACTCCAAGACTCTTTTTTCTCTCCTTCCACAATAGCATATGCTATTGGGAATAGACTGTCATTTGTATCTATACTAACAGCAGTCAATAACATCCCACCAGTGGCACCTCTAAGCTGACAAGCATCTACACCTATCAGACCTCTACAGTTCTTAAATCCTTGCTTGCAAGCTTCCCAACAAACATACATTCTGAGATATCTTTCATGGCCACTTTGATCAACCAAGTCACTTAGCTTCACAACACATGTTATCCTAGGGTTTGTTCTTGAAATTTCTGCACAATAACTCCATATCCTTTTGAAATTGTCTTCCTCATTGCAAACTCTTAGCTTCCTTGCCTTCCAAATTTGCCTATAAGCTTGTTGATTAATGACATAAAATCCCTCCTTATTGCACACCTTATCCTTGAACTTCTTCATCATCCAATCTGGGTGGTCTTTTAATTCAGTTGCCCACCCCTTAGCAACAACAGTAGATTTCACCATTCGATTCTCCCAAACCCAAGAACACCCTTCATGTTCATCTTTCATGTTTAAAATCCTCCATGACTGTGAGTTAAATACTTTCCGCAGTCCTATTCTGCATGGGCAACCCTCCTGTGTACACTTAACATTGACCCTAGCCTTGTCATTTTTTAGTGTTTTAATTTCTTTGCCATTATTGAAGGCCTAATTCTGCATAGCTTCTCTAAACTTGTTTTTTGATGAAAATGTCATGCCTAAAGTGAAATGGGGGTCTTTCATGTCTGTTGCAGGTCTAAATATATGCTACTTACCCTCACCATCACTGTCCGAATCCACTAGTGATTCGTCATCAGAATAATTGATTTCATCACGATTCTTTGAGATGTTATTTGTTTGGGCTAATGTTTGTACTTTAGTCTCCTTTCTTGGTCAGCTCTCAACTCATCCCCAACCTCTACACCTACCTCATCATCTACCCCATAAAGTCAACTTCAACCTCCCTTTCCCAATCACTATCTGGCTCAACTACTGCCATTTCTACATCAATCAAGTCTAATTCATCTAGTGTTTCTACCCAAATCTCCAAATGCTTTCCCGGGTTATCCTCATTCAATAGTGCTATTACATCATTGCCTGGTTGTAGTAACTTCAATCTCCCATTAGAAAAACAATAAATTATCACTCCTACTTCAGAATACCCTAACTGCTTTATCCTATCTTTCAACCCATCTAGACGCACTTCCGTTGCTTCCATTCTCTCATATATTTCATAATCACCACGCAAATATTTTACTTCGCAAACTCTATTTATTATCCCATTATGAAAAAACAGAACTGAAAATGGACCAACTCCATCTCCGGTAAAGCAACTATTTACATGCAACAGTCAACATAGTGGTCCCCATAGAACAAAAAATAATAAAGTTAAAAATCAATGCTTCCTAATCCCAGTATATGCACATGACATTATCATAAAAGTTTAAACCAAGTGGTCCCCACAGAACACACTACAATATGCACATGACATAAATGGACCCCACAGAAAACATACGAATCTACATCCTACAATAAACAATAATCAACATATTGGTCCGCATATATGCTTTACTGCCATTCTACTCCACACAAGTACAGAAAAATTATTATTCTTTATGCATATATAAACCACACGCCAAACCCTAGATATGCTCTACTAACATTCTACTCCACACACAACACTCAACACAAACAACAAATATTATAATAAACTATCAATTTCATACAATTTCAACATTTAACAAACTATTACTTACTTAGTTGTATCGTATTTTGGGCGGACCCGTTCCAATCGCTGCTGATGATTTTCGCATTGCTGAGTAGAGCTCCAGTCGCAGACGACGAACAATCCCTCGACGAGAGTTACGTTGATGCCCAGAGTATGAGACAGATTTCCTTGCTTTCTCCCTTCTTCTTTGCTTCTTCCCAGACGAAGTACCCCTCCACGACTTCGTTATTTGTCTATTTTTTGAACGGGAGAAATTTGAGTTAAAAATTGGGCTACAAAAAACCCACTCAAACACCATATCAATGAGATGCCCTTTATGGTTTTTATCATATGCAGTAGCAAATGAAAATTCTTAAAATAATAACATTTGAAATAACAGCGAACACTGATGAAGTTTAAGCTAGATCCACAGATCCACACACTCACCACGTTTAGGAAATTTAAACTTCTTAGCCGAGGGACCAGACTCACTCTTCTTCTTCTTAGCCCCTGCAACAGATTGGGCTTCCTGAGAGCGTTGTAAGGATTTATCCTCACTAGCCATCTTGGTTTTGGGCACAGGTAATTCTTCTTTAGGTTCACTTATTATTAGCTTTGTGCCAAATTGATCTTGAGGTTGCCCATTTGTTGGGGATTCCATTGTCTTTGAACACTCCTTTGTCTTCCCAGCATTGGCACCGCACAACATACATTCTTCTTCTTGGTCACCACAGGGGAAGGGGAAGGTAATGGTTTCTTCTGTTGTTTCTTTTTAGCCAAACTTCATATACAATTAAAGCTTCTATTCAGTAATGAACCTTTTTCTTTGTAAAGAAAATACAACCTTTCTTCGAATTCATCTATCATATCGGTGATAGACGCCAAATTCTCCATCGGCTCCCACGTGTTTGACTCCTCCGGCCAACCCACCCTTCGCACAATTCAAATACCCACCATAAATCAATGTTAAATTATAAATTTCAAAATTGAAGGAAAATAGAAAACTGTTCTTTTCTCTTCAAAATTAAATCCGATTCTTTACATAACATTCGATTAAGTATTGGGGTTCGCCCTGTTTGGTTTGCCCGGAGTTCCAAAAATTTGCAAATCCAAGTCAAGTAGCCACCAAAAGCACATGAATATATGGACAGATTGAGGAAAGAAATCTTAATAAAATAGCTTTAATTTGTACAAACAGATGATGAATGCATGCCGAAAATATTTCAGGAAAGAAATCTTAATAAAATATAGCTGTTGTGTCTGAAGGCAAAATTCAATTCGATAAACTAAGCATTCTGTTAATGTCTATTTACTTTTTAAATAAAAATGAAATTTTAAAACGTTAAAATGTAAAATTAAAAAAGAAAAATACTTTTTTTTAATTAAACAAAAGCCCAACCTGTCGAACTCGCTTCTTCCTCACGGCCTCAACTAGGTAAAACCCATCTGGTAGTCCGTTTTGTTCAGTTTCACCTTTTCCTTGCTCTCCATCAACCTCATTGCTTGATTCACCATTCTCGTCTACTTTGTCTTCCTCCTCAAACTCTCCCTCTGAAGACCAATCTTGCCCCTCCACCATCGGAAGTTGATTAGCTTGTGGCGGTGCTTTTGTCGGAATGGGCAAAGGCTTTTTAGAACCATCCTTGCATCCGTCACCAGCCATGAAGGGAGCGTTTTTAGATGGTGAATATAGAGAGTAGTTTGTACTACACCTACGATCATTTCCTCTTTACTTTCTAGATCTACCTTTTTTGCACTTTTCTTAAGAAGATGGGCCTTTTAAAGGGAGAAAAAGCTATACGTAATTTGTAAACGTTTAAAGTTAATTATTAAAATTATCAAAATTTAGTAGATTACTCTAATTAATTTTTAAAAATTTTCTAAAAAAAACCTCATCCATGATCTTGTATCATGATCGTATTTTGTGCTTCTTGCATTTTTATTCGACCACATTCTTTGGCTATTATAACATTATTATTATTATTATAAAAGTTTTTTTTTTGAAAATAAAGAAGCTAATTCATTAATCATAGGCTATTATAACATTGTTCAGTTTCACCTTTTCCTTGCTCACCATCATCCTCATTGCTTGATTCACCTATAAGATAATAATTATAAGAAAATTAAATTACTACTTATATTAAACTAGTATTTTCGCACGTGCGTTGCACGGAATGGATTTGTTATAATATTTTAAGAATATTTGGATCGATATAAAATTATATAAATTATATCATCGAATATTATATAGCGCAATTGATGAAATTAGTTGAATCGGTTAAGTTTTCTAATGTTTTCCTTGCTTGAATTAGAATAAATAATTGTCCAATTACCCGTGCGATGTACGGATAAATTTTTTATAATACATTTTAAAAAGATCAATATGTAATATGACTTATGTAATTATATTATTACTAAAATAAATATGGGGAAAAAGAGAAATAATCTATTTATAATTATTATAAAAATAAATTTAACGACCGATGTTTAGCTTAATTACCATAATAATTATTACTTTATTAGGCAAGTACACTAATATATGTGCAATTATACTTTTATACCTTATTTATTCATTTTCATCATATCGCATTTAATTTTTTCTTCCTCCTCTATATTCGAATAAATTAATTTTAATTATTATAAAAAATATAACAACCCATGTTTAATTAATTTTTTTAAAGTTTAAATAATTTAAAATTTTTAAAAGGAAAGTGTAATTAATTTTTTAAAAGTTTTTAAATAATTTTCAATCAATTAGTAATATCCTTTAACTTTTCCAATTTGCCTAGTTTTCGTCTCCTTTTCTATTAGGATCTTTTTATACTTTNTCCACCAAATGTTTTCAAAAAAAAAGTAGTCCACCAAATCATTTCAAAAAAAAAAAAAAAAAGTAGTCCACCAAATCACTAATAGTTAAATAGTACATATCAATTACCACAAAGTTAATTTAAAATAAAATACAATGTGTGAATTTCAAAATATTTTTAAAATTTATGTATGTTTTCATTAACATCATAAATGTAATATTTCTAACTTGATTTAATTTATACAAGAAAAACACCTTTTGGCATTAGAATTTGAACTCAGAAATTTTTGTGTGTTACAATAATTGTTTCAGCATCCGTTCTAACACCAACAAAAATAGTAAGAAAAGAAACATAGGCGACCAAAGATGAATAAAGAATACAAAATTTCATATCACAAAGAATAAAGAGATAGCATATTAAAACTTAGATTTTATCGCAATTTGGAAACTTCTACTCTGCAGGGCAAACACTCTAAGGTGATAGCAAAATCCACTATAGCAAATTTAAAATATAAGATTCAAAATAAGTATTTTACATAATTGTAAAAACTCATATACCAATTGTAACTCCAACTTATTATCACTATACGAGACCTTAGACCACACAAAATTTCTCACATATAAAGAGTGTCCAACTCAATAAAGAATGATTAAACAATAAATATCTGATGTGCAATATAATATAACTAGATTACTATTTTTTTTAATACCATAATTTGGGTTAGCTAATTTATGAAAACCAATAAAATAAAAGAGATTTATTTCTATTTTAGATGGTGAAATATTTTGGTCTCTCTAACTCTATCAAATTCGAAGTCTGTTATTGTTATCGAATTTTTGTATAAATATTATCTCAAAGACCATGAAGTATAGCAGAGTTTACAATACTCCATATTTATTAAGTACCTATGTAGCAACAAAAACAAAAAAAAAATGTGGAGATGTAAAATTCAAAATAGGAAATGAAACGTGTAAAAAACATATAAATAAAAATATATAGGGGTATATTTGTAAATAACTTTTTCTTAATATGCATAAATAAATATTAATTATTTCATAATTAAAAATATTACACTCATAAATAAAATTAAAGTAGTCCACCAAATCATTTCAAAAAAAAAAAAAAAAGTAGTCCACCAAATCACTAATAGTTAAATAGTACATATCAATTACCACAAAGTTAATTTAAAATAAAATAAAATGTGTAAATTTCAAAATATTTTTAAAATTTACGTATGTTTTCATTAACATCATAAATGTAAGATTTCTGACTTGATTTAATTTATACAAGAAAAACACCTTTTGGCATTAGAATTTGAACTCAGAAATTTTTGTGTGTTACAATAATTGTTTCAGCATCCGTTCTAACACCAACAAAAATAGTAAGAAAAGAAACATAGGCGACCAAAGATGAATAAAGAATACAAAAAATCATATCACAAAGAATAAAGAGATAGCATATTAAAACTTAGATTTTATCGCAAATTTAAAATATAAGATTCAAAATAAGTAGTTTACATAATTGTAAAAACTCATATACCAATTGTAACTCCAACTTAATATCACTATACGAGACCTTAGACCACACAAAATTTCTCACATATAAAGAGTGTCCAACTCAATAAAGAATGATTAAACAATAAATATCTGATGTGCAATATAATATAACTAGATTACTATTTTTTTTAATACCATAGGCAAAGCACCTGCCTTTTTAGTTCTAAATTTAAGGGAAAATAAATGCCTCATTGAACAAAAGACCAATTTCTAGTAGTTAAAGCTAGTTGTCCGAAAGAGGAAATGAGTGGAGGGAAAGACAACCACTTTGTAATTTGACATAGTTACAGCACATTTGATTCACGGAATAAATTTTGAGGTAATAGAAATGATATTCTATAAGGAATGGAATAGCCAAAGAATAGAATAGGAATTGTATTCTATTGTTTGGTTCGCGAGAGAAATAGACTATATGAATTATATTACAATGTTTAGTTGGTTTAAGGAATAGAAATGAAATATGTTTTAAAAGACATAAATACCCTTATAAAATATGTAATAATAATAATAATAATAATAATAATAATACAAAACAAAATTATATATAAAATAGCTGGTTTGACCAGCAGATTGTATTAGCGATTTGTAAAAAATGTTTGGTAGAATTAGTTGTTTAGGTTAGCGGTTAATATGTAAAATGACTTATAAAGACATTCATGTTATTATTAATATTAATATTAATATTATTATTATTATGTAATAATAAAATAAAACTTATAATAATATTAATATCAATAATAAGAAAAAAGGAATAATAATAATAATAATAATAATTAAAAAAAAACACAAATAGGAGTTTTGATCCCACATTGGTAACTCAAGAAGAGGAGCTCATTTAAGCTCCTCTATATAAGAGAAACATTGCTTATCTTTTGAATTAACAATAGGATGAGGAAGCCTTAAAGTGCCAAAAGCTCTTTCATTTAAGAAGCCTTAATTCCTGAGAACTTAGGAATAGCCTAATGTGTAGAGGAGGTTAGAAATCTCAAATTTTTACCAAACAAATGAATATGCCTATTATTGGGAATGCTATTCCATGCCATTAGTTTATTAGTCAATTTTGGCTTATTTGACAACTATTAACTATTTCAATTTTGGCTTATTTGACCACTATTAACTATCTGTCTTGGTCAAACAACAAGTTCTTCATTAATTAGTTCTTTTAACAGCTTATTGTTCGAAAATTCAAAAAGCGATTCAAAGCTTGCTTTTTTATCAGCTTTTTGAGTAGTAATTTTGTATGTAATCAGCTATTGGGCTAACAACCAATTTATTAAAATTTTGTATATAATCAGCTATCAGCAAACAGCTATCAGCAAACAACTAATTTATCAAAACATCTTTCTACAATCCGCTAATGCTATCCACTAGCTAGTCACCCACTAACCCAATAACCTAACGGCTATCACTTGACTTTAGGGCCTGTGTTATTTGCAACACTTGACTTTAGAAACTAACAAATTAATCCTTTAAGTATGCTTTTTTTTTAACTGCTTTTGTACTCCCGGCCAAATCACCGGCCGGAAAAACTTAACCCATGTGTAATTACATAAATATTCAGGGCATTACGATCATTCTCTGTTTTAAAAAAAAAGGGGGGAAAAATCGATTAAACTATTATTTCGCACTATTAGAACGCGGAGGAATGCGTATGGAAGAGGAATGAGTATGGAATAGCGCAGAAATAAGAGAAGGAGGAAAAGAAGAAAGAAGACGCACAGCTGATTCTCCATCTACTCGTCCTAGGTATGTTTGATTCCTATTTCTCTTGTTCTTCTAATGAAGGTAGTGAGTACTATGCATTTGGGGAAAGGTTTCCAATTGTCCATTGTAGATGTGGGGAGCAACTGAAAATTCGAACTTCATGGACAACTAAAAATTGAGGGCGTAGGTTTTGGCAATGCCCCGGTGGTATTGTAAGTTAATTTTTTAAGGTTTGTTTTTTGTTTCGTTTTTTTTCGTAAATTTTTTTTTCTAGGTGTTTGAAGCTAATTGATGAAATGTCATTTCAATTAATCCAGAGGAAGGTGGGATGTGGATTTATTGATTCGTATGATCCTCCAATGTGCAATCGTTCAAAGCGAATAATTCTGGGCTTGCTAAAACGCATCAAGAAACAAGATGAAGAGATGCGCAAATTAAATATGAAGATTAAAGTGGATAAAGATGATGTCAAATTGTGTAAGTGGATGAGCAAGGTTGTAGTACCGTTCACTATCGTAATTTTTGTAGTATTTGTTAGTTGTATGTTTATGCAATGAATTGATCCAAATTATGGTTTGTATTTGTAATGTATGAATTTGGTATGTTTTGGTCATGTATGAATGATGGTTTGTTTTGGTAATGTATGTTTTGGTTGCTTTCAAGGATGATGGTTTGTTTTGGTAGCTTTCAAGGATGATGGTTTGTTTTGGTAGCTTTCAAGGTAGAAATGGTTAGTGCAAAAGAAAACAATTAGTAAGCAAAAGAATCATACTTTTTCATTAACCAATTGGCATCAGAGTTCACAATCATTTGTCAAAGCAAGAGGAAACCATCAGTACATAAATTTTTTCTTACTACATGTATGTTTACCAGAGCATTTGCCAATAGTGTCTAATGGTTGTTTACATACATGCATTCACCATTATATTACAAAAAAATTGTGTTTACACCTTCCAAAAACCAACCAAAGCAGTCATTCAAGGTCTATTGGGTCACCCTTGTTGCCAAAGAACTTGTGCACTATAAGAAAAATCGTGAATTGCGACGGAACATAATTCGTCGCCATATAGCGACCGATTTCGCGACCGATTAGCTTCCGTTGCAATATTGCGACGGAATTTAATTCCGTCGCGAATATTGGCAAAATAGAAAATAAAACCCGCGAAATATTTGCGGGAAAATATTTGCGACCGAACTTGCGACAGAATTGAATTACGTCGCCCATGTCGCGACGAAAATTAATCTGTCGCCATATAGCGGCCGATGTTACGACCAACTAGCTACCATTGCCATATTGCGAAGGATAAGGTGACAGAATTTAATTCTGTCCCGAATATTGGGAAAAAGAAAAATTAAAACCCACGAAATATTGGCGATCAAATATTCGCGACCGAATTGAATTACGTCGCCCATGTCGCGACGGAAAAGGCTACCGATTTTCGTCCGTCGCGAAATTGCTACGATATTGCGACGGACTTTTTTTTTTGCATCGCAAAAGGAAATAAATTTGTTGACTAAATATCGTGACGGGATTAACCACAGAATTTATTCCATCGCAGTATTTTTTTTATATATTTTATTTCCATGTAGATTGTTGTTTTTGAAGACTTTTGCATTGTTGTTTAGACTTGATTGACTATTAATATGTATTAAATGTGGATGGATAATATATTGTTACTTGAAGCTAATGTGGATTGATAATATTTTAAAATTATGTTGTATTTTATTTTAGAATTAATAGTGTCTTTTATATTATTGTAGTTTTATATTAATAATTTAAAAAGCAGGCATTACTATTTAAAATATTAATATTAATTTTATGTAAAAATTTTAAAAAAAATAATTCAAAAATTGCAACGGAATCGCGACAGAATATAAATTTTGCGACATAATATTTGTTACAATAATTGCAACGGAATCGCGACGGAAAACAATTCCGTCGTTTTTTTGCAACGATATTTGTGACGGAATAAAAATATGGTGACGGAATATTTGTTTCGGATATGGAGACGGAATTAGCGTCAGAGTAATTTCCATTGCCAAATTGCGACAGAAATATTTCCGTCGCTAATACACGACGCCTCTTTCCATCTCCAATTCCGTCGCGAAATTTGGCGACAAAATTATTCTGTCGTCTATCGAAATACAACAAGGCGATAGATGACGGAATAGATTCCGTCGAATCCGGGATTCACGACGAAATTTCGACCAATCGCGATTTTTCTTGTAGTGTTGGACTTGAACACATTCTTGATCCTTGTATAATATGGCTTCTTGCGGATGGATTATTCACTTTGGTTCCCCTCTTGGACTTCAATTGGCTGCTAGAGTTACCTAGTTCATCCTGCTGCTGCTGCTCTCCTAGTCCAATGGTGTCATTCTGCTGCTCTCCTAGTCCAGTGTTGTCAACCTGCTGATACTGTTCTCCTGATCCAGTGTTGTCAACCTGCTGCTGTTGTCCTGAAGTTGAAGGTAAGTGGCTGGGAATATGGTTGGTGGCATATAAGACCCTCTTCTTTGGCTTCAACTGGAAAATAAAAAAATTATAAATTCCAAACAATCCTCATTAAAAGCATATTGCAATAGTAGTATGACAGTAAACCTTTTTATTTGGATTTGAAGGACACTTTCTGCTATTATGTCCAGCTTCTCTACACAATGAACAATGAAGTGGAGCCGAATATGCTTTCTAGAAACTTTCAGGCCATCTTGACTCAATTCACCAGCTGAGTTTTTTCCTTAGTTTCTTTGGCCTCCCAACCTGCATATAGGTTGTGAGATTACACATTGAAAGGATAGTTAGTAGGAAATAAGTAATTACCTTGGCAGAATATAAAGGTGACAATGGAGGGAGGGGGGGTTCTGTCACACCTAGGTCACTCAACAGGACCTGCCACGGGGTTGATAGATCCATTATATATTTCCAGATAGGTTTGCATTAAGTAACAGGGATGGACATAATCAAACACTGCACCCTTGCCATATTTCTTCCAAATATCACATATTGCGTGCTTGCATGGAATGCCAGATAGTTGCCACTTCCTACAAGAACATTGTTTCCTTTCCAAATCAACCTCTTGTAGATCCCCATGTAGTTGTCCAACCTCAAACTTGAAGAAATCACATTGTGTGGCCAAGTAAGCTGCAACATTCTTCTCAATTGGTTTCAACTTCTTTACAATGCTAGGGCATATCAAAGCCTTCCATTCTGCTGCTTTTTGTTTTTGGTCAAAAAATCTAGCCATCAACTGTTTCATTATCACCTCTAGGGAGTCTATGTTTGGTTTGTCTCTTGCCTTCAATAACTTAGAATTCCATGACTCACAGATGTTATTGACCAACATGTCACAATGGCAGTTTGTAGAGAAGTTTGATCTAGACCATTCTGTTGGGCTCTTATCACCTAACCATTGGTATGCATCTCCATCTAATCCCCTCAGCTTAGATATAGTGATATTGAATCTATTGACAGTGGTTGCCCTAGTACAAGCCCATAGGGAATCCTTAAGTGCCCTACCCTGGAAACCTGCTACCTTCATATTTGCATGCAAGTGTCTAACACAAAAGCGGTGCTCAACATCCTGGAAGGGTGGAATTAAGACCCTTCTGTTTGTCACTAATGAAATAGATGTCATTCTCCATAATTGGAGTGATCTCCACATCCTCTTCAAAAGTTGTAGAAACCAACTCCAAGACTCTTTTTTCTCTCCTTCCAGAATATATAGCATATGCTATTGGGAATAGACTGTCATTTGTATCTATACTAACAGTAGTCAATAACATCCCACCAGTGGCACCTCTAAGCTGACAAGCATTTACACCTATCAGACCTCTATAGTTCTGAAATCCTTGCTTGCAAGCTTCCCAACAAACATACATTCTGAGATATCTTTCATGGCCACTTTGATCAACCAAGTCACTTAGCTTCACAACACATGGTATCCTAGGGTTTGTTCTTGAAATTTCTGCACAATAACTCCATATCCTTTTGAAATTGTCTTCCTCATTGCAAACTCTTAGCTTCCTTCCTTCCAAATTTGCCTATAAGCTTGTTGATCAATGACATAAAATCCCTCCTTATTGCACACCTTATCCTTGAACTTCTTCATCATCCAATTTGGGTGGTCTTTTAATTCAGTTGCCCACCTCTTAGCAACAACAGTAGATTTCACAATTCGATTCTCCCAAACCCAAGAACACACTTCATGTTCATCTTTCATGTTTAAAATCCTCCATGACTGTGAGTTAACTACTTTCCTCAGTCCTATTCTGCATGGGCAACCCTCCTGTGTACACTTAACAGTGACCCTAGCCTTGTCATTTTTTAGTGTTTTAATTTCTTTGCCATTATTGAAGGCCTAATTCTGCACAGCTTCACTAAACTGGTTTTTTGATGCAAATGTCATGCCTAAAGTGAAATGGGGGTCTTGCATGTCTGTTGCAGGTCTAAATATATGCTACTTACCCTTACTATCACTGTCCGAATCCACTAGTGACTCGTCATCAGAATAATTGATTTCATCACGATTCTTTGAGATGTTATTTGTTTGAGCTAATGTTTCTACTTTAGTCTCCCTTTCTTGGTCAGCTATCAACTCATCCCCAACCTCTATACCTACGTCATCATCTACCCCATAAAGTCAACTTCAGCCTCCCCTTTCCCAATCACTATCTGGCTCAACTACTGCCATTTCTACATCAATCAAGTCTAATTCATCTAGTGTTTCTACCCAAATCACCACATGCTTTCCCGGGTTATCTTCTTTCAATAGTGCTATTACATCATTGTCTGATTGTAGTAACTTCAATCTCTCATTCCAACTATGTAAAACCCATCTGGTAGCCCGTTTTGTTCAGTTTCACCTTTTCCTTGCTCTCCATCATCCTCATTGCTTGATTCACCATTCTCGTCTACTTTGTCTTCCTCCTCAAACTCTCCCTCTGAAGACCAATCTTGCCCCTCCACCATCGGAAGTTGATTAGCTTGTGGCGGTGCTTTCGTCGGAATGGGCAAAGGCTTTTTAGAACCATCCTTGCATCCGTCACCAGCCATGAAGGGAGCATTTTTAGATGGTGAATATAGAGAGTAGTTTGTACTACACCTATGGTCGTTTCCTCTTTACTTTCTAGATCTACCTTTTTTGCACTTTTCTTAAGAAGATGGGCCCTTTAAAGGGAGAAAAACCTGTACGTAATTTGTGAACGTTTAAAGTTAATTATTAAAATTATCAAAATTTAGTAGATTACTCTAATTAATTTTTAAAAATTTTCTAACTAAAACCTCATCCATGATCTTGTATCATGATCGTATTTTGTGCTTCTTGCATTTTTATTCGACCACATTCTTTGGCTATTATAACATTATTACTATAAAAGGTTTTTTTTAAATAAAGAAGCTAATTCATTAATCATAGGCTGAAACGTTTACTGAAATTGATAATCGTGAATCTTGAATGTACGAAGCCTTAAGATTCTACTTAATTTTAAAACAGATTATCTTAACCTTTTAATTAGTTTGATTAAAACATAAAAGGATAAAAGATAAAGAAAGTAAAACCAGGACACAGCATATGATTACGCAGTTCGGAGCCAAATCTCCTACGTCTACGAGGCACCCACGACAGCCCAATCCACTAGATGTTTGCCAAGATTACAGGGAGATGAAATGCTAAACATACACAAGGTCCAAAACCTACTACATCAACATTCATCAAAATAATCTTCAAAACATCTTCACGTGATTGGATTCGTGCAGCCTCAATATTCTGAATCAGCACCAGATCATGCACAAAGAACCGAGGTAGAAATAACAAGGATTCTGCTGGAACAGTGTTAGGAAATTTTAGCTCAATGTCTCTCGTAAAACTGAATAGGAAAGTTGCCTCTTGATACTTCATAAGCCTTCCTTTAAATAGCCTTCCACGTAACAACCTTCCTTCAACTAAAAGGCTAGAATATCTCCTTGAATAAACATTGTCCACATATTTAAATCAAACCCAACAAAATAGGAAAATCAAAGCAGCTTTACGTTGGAACCATGAGCATAGAACATGTCAACCACTAACAAACCAAAAATATAAAATCTAAGGTTTTGTTAAATAAAAAAGCCAATACTAATGTGCATTATATTATTGCACTTACAAACTCCCCCTTTGGCAATTATTTGACAAAACCTAACATACAAATATACCTTGGGCCAAACAAAAAAACAACAACATATTTTATTATAAATAGCCACAGGTATACTTGTTTACAATTAAAGCCTAGACACAAGCAAGACATGTTCCAAAGCTCATTATATCAAAAGATCATCCTTGAAACCCACAACCATTTTTCAGCTTTGACAGATCATAACAAGGCAGACACTTAATAGAGAGATATATCCAATCATACTTGTATGCAGAACCAATAAGCCATCATATAGATAAAACCAAATATATTAACCAAAACCAATGCTGAGATAACAACCAAGATAAAGTGCGACTCAAATATACTAAGCAAGAGCAAGCGAGATTATTACCAATTATTACCAATAAAAGCAGTCCAACAAAAACATCAACTCCAGAAGATCAGTAGCAGTCATCAACCAACCAAAAACCAGCCAACAAACCAACAAACCATAACCATCAAACCATATATAACCATTACTCCCCCTATGTTTAGCATACAACTTTTCTCCCCCTGTTTTGGCAAATAACTGACAAAGGGCAAAAACATCTAGTGGGCTGCCGGGGATCCGAATTCAAAGGAGTCTTTATCAGGATCTGAATCAGAGGTAGAAAACACCTTGAGACGCAAGAATTTCAGCATGACGAGTTTCTAAGCGAGCAATTTCGCGGTAATGCTCGTGTGAGACAATAATCCAGACGATATTAGGATTCAAAATAATATGAGAATCCGGTTGATTAACCAAGTAATATAATAATCAAAACAATCATTCAAACCATCCAACCATTCAAACCATACAACTACCATAAGATAATAGATAGCCAACTTACATCCAACGCCAAAAGTTACCAAGAATACCAGCAAAACAGCACTAGCAGCGAAGCTCCCCCTCAATTATCACACCCCCTTTTTGTTAATATTCATATCCAATACACCAAATAATCTATCTTCAGCATTATGATCAATAATAATAGCTTTAATAATTTTTCCAAGCAAACCATAGTCCAGACATATTTATAGATTATCCAAGCATTCCAAATATCCAAAGAGAAAACCGATTGTCAAAGTAGAGAATACTCAAATAATATGATGTTTCAAATATGATAATCCGAATAAGATAACCAAATAGTATGATAATCAGAAAGCCATGCTCCCCCTCAATATGTACATCGTGACTGGTTTATCACAATATCACCATAATATCTTAGCGCTAGTTTCCTTGAAGTTGTAGCAGGAACCTGCATAAGTGAGATGGAAACGAGAAACCAAGAACTAGAAGACAATTCAGCAATTAATATAAAAAGCACTTATAGCCACAATAGCAAAAAAAAATGTCAAAAGGGGTCAAACAAAGCGCATAAACCAGTAAACACAATCAGATAAAGCAAATATAGGCACAGATTCATAACGAATAGCACATAAAGCACACACACAAAGTCACATTCGGTCATGACCGGACCAAACAGGTAACACAAAGACACAAAACACATAACAAGAATAGCATAATCAGATTGGATATCAATTTAGAAAAACACATAGGTTAACTCTGGCACAGATACAAGCATATCAAGCAAAACACGTTCAGAAACAGATAAAGCAGGCATAGAACCAGAGAACAAAATAGTAAATAAAGAAGATACGCACATAAAGAAAAATTACCTTATGCACATTAAAAAAACATAACGAAAGCATAAAAAACAGGTAAAAAGGTTCCAAGACTCAGGTATTAAGGCAATACCAACTAAAGAATAAGAATTAGAAGGTACCAAAACTCCCAAAGAGGTTTTCCTTTCAGCTTTTAATAATGCACTGAGTCCGAAACTTAGAGATTCCACATCTGAACAAAGTTCTTGATCTGGAAAAGAGAGCAAACTTTTATTAGGCAAAAATAGATTATTGAATTATAAAATACCTGATTTTATTTCGACGATGATCTTTCAATGTAGATTCTCCAATCCAATCACTTCATCTTCCACTAGTTCCCAAGAACCATTTTTCCCTTTTGTTGCATGTGGTATAAACTGAGATATAAAATCTGCTTTCCTGACCCAAACTTGTTTTACAAATGGTGCAATGCGTTTGTGAGTGCATTTCTCGGCTCTTTGATCCTTGTAAAAGTAGTAACACTCTGGTCTGGTTTGTCCTCGAATCCTGAAATAATGACAAACAGGATTATAAGGCTTAGAAATACGTTTATACTTCAGGACCATATTGCGACGATGCCTTGTTGAATCCATTTTCATTGCTGTACTAGATTCTGGCACATCCTTTGGATCTGGTCCAGCAGCTTTGACAAAAACAGTTTGAACGTTGTGTTTGTCCCCTGTGAAGCCGAGACCAAACTTTGTAGTGGATTGCCGGCCTGTATCCAGAATTTCATAATGGGTTGATGTAGTATCCATCATCTGGATCTGTTTCTTGAGTGTTGTCAATTCCTGCGTAAGCTTGATCACTTCTATTTCAGCTTAGCTTCTTGTGCAGAAGCAGCTTCGAGTAGAAGATATCTTTCAGATACTTTATTTTTGTACACTTTGCTGGCGTTTTCTAATATCCCTACCTGACTACACAAAGAACGATTAGCTTTAAGCAAACATTCCCACTTGAGATACAATTTTTTATACTCTACTTCATAAGAAAAAGGAGGAATATCAAGATCTTCTGCAGAGTTGTAGTCACAGCCTTCTGAATCAGCTATATCTTCTTCCTCAACTTCTGGATCAACTTCAATCCTGGATGTGAACGCTACAAAGTTGCCGGTTATCTCTTCTGGATCAGCTTCAACTTCTGGGTTAGCTTCATCATCACTCCATGTTAGTGCTGCCATTGATTTTTTTCTTCGTAGGTAAGTGGCACACTCGGCCTGAACATGTCCAAAACCTTCGCACTCGTAGCACCGAAAGCCCTTGCCACCTGTTTTTTCCCTAGATTGGGTTTTACGTGTTGTAGATGGTTGTGTTGTACGAGATCCAACTGGTTTGTAATTTGATCCATTAGACGTGGAATTGGGTTTTGATGTATTTGATCCTTTGAAGTTTTGAGAGTTGTTGCCACGGAAGCTTTTATTCTGTTTGACCTGTTTCAAGATCTTATTGAAATGTTTCGTTAATAAAACTATTGGATCATCATCCTCAATATCGTCTGGATCTGTTTCAAGGGCCTGTTCGTCAACTGTAAAAGCAACATTCTTTTGTTTTCTAGAATGGTCAGTCAATATTTCCATTTCATAGGTTCTGAGATTACCCATTAGCTCAGCCAAGGTTTGTTTTTCCTACCCGGAGTGTTCATGTATGGCAGTTACCTTCATTCTGAACCGAGGCGGAAGAGAACGTAACACCTTTTTGATTAACTTCTGTTGTGAAAATGGTTCACCTAGAGTGACTGCACGACTGGCTATCTCTTGAACTCTTTCATTGAAGCTTACAATATTTTCATCTTCATTCATTCGCAAGTCTTCGAAGTCACTTTGAACCAGCTGATGTTTGGATTGTTTGATAGAAGTAGTGCCTGCATACGTTGTTTCTAGAATTTCCCAAGTTTCTTTGGCGGTGGCACAACCTGTACTCAAATTAAATTGGCTTTCATGAATTAAAGAAAAAATTATATCAAGAGCTTTTGCATTATAGCTTGCAGTAGTTGTTTCTGCCATAGTCCATTCAACTTCAGGTTTTATCACTGGTGGATCTCCTTCTTTTTCACCAGCTTTGGTAGGATGATCCCATCCGGACAACATTGTCTTCCAAACACCTTGAGCCCTAAGATGCATTTGGGTGCGGGCTTTCCAGTAGGCATAATTATCTCCGGTGAGTTTTGGAGGAGAACTATTCATACTGAAACACTTAGCACACAGTGAAAAACCAAGACAAAACCAAAACAAGAAAAACAAAAACACACGATGAACTCGTAAGTTCAGGAAACACGATTTTAACGCCAGATCGGTTAGACTAACAAATTAAGTCCCCGGGCTCTGATACCAATTGAAATTGATAATCGTGAATCTTGAATGTACGAAGCCTTAAGATTCTACTTAATTTTAAAACAGATTATCTTAACCTTTTAATTAGTTTGATTAAAACATAAAAGGATAAAAGATAAAGAAAGTAAAACCAGGACACAACAAATGATTACGCAGTTTGGAGCCAAATCTCCTACGTCTGCGGGGCACCCACGACAGCCCAATCCACTAGATGTTTGTCAAGATTACAGGGAGATGAAATGCTAAACAAACACAAGGTCCAAAACCTACTACATCAACATTCGTCAAAATAATCTTCAAAACATCTTCACGTGATTGGATTCGTGCAGCCTCAATATTCTAAATCAGCACCAGATCATGCACAAAGAACCGAGGTAGAAATAACAAGGATTCTGCTGGAACAGTGTTAGGAAATTTTAGCTCAATGTCTCTCGTAAAACTGAATAGGAAAGTTGCCTCTTGATACTTCATAAGCCTTCCTTTAAATAGCCTTCCACGTAACAACCTTCCTTCAACTAAAAGGCTAGAATATCTCCTTGAATAAACACTGTCCACATATTTAAATCAAACCCAACAAAATAGGAAAATCAAAGCAGCTTTACGTTGGGAACCATGAGCATAGAACATGTCAACCACTAACAAACCAAAAATATAAAATTCTAAGGTTTTGTTAAATAAAAAAGCCAATACTAATGTGCATTATATTATTGCACTTACATTTACAATAAAGATAGATGGAATGGTCAAACATTCCTTACAGTCAGACATAGAAACAAATTCTCTAGCATAGAAAACTTGATTCGCAGACTGTTTCACAAATTTGAAGCCGAATTCTTTGAACGAACTTAAAGCTTCTTTAATGATTTGGTCAAACGTGCCCAAGACTAACACTGGTTGAATAGTCTTGCACACCACCTGAGTATCTATTTCCATTCATCTATCCGTTGACAATATCTCCATCGCCATTCTTCTATCCATTGACAATATCTCCATTGGGTTGAACTGCATATCATAGTTCATAGGAGTCTCTTTCTCATTGTCATGCTTGTCACCCAGGATGAGATTCACGTACGCTATGACTAGTTTTATCGTTTCACGCATTATGAAAAAAGAACTCGCCAAGTAAACGAGAGGAAGAAACTCGTCAAAACAACGAGAGGAAAAACACAAAAACTGCAAGCAAAATTAGACCAATAAAATAAAGCAAAGGGAAACAACAATGCAAAAATATGAGATTAACGACCGGTAGCGGTGGAGATGGAGGAGAAAACAGTGAATGCAGAAAACACAATAAAGATGGACGCTGCCTAAGGTGGAGATAGCAGCAAGAGAAGACGATTGGACGCCGCCTCCGATCCGCTTGCTTCACGGAGGCGGCGGCCGTGAAGGAAACAAAAGAGGAGAAAACTTCAGTAGGGTTTGGGTTTCGTAAAGATGGGTATTACAGTAGTAATAACATGATGCATAAGTAGGGTAAGATAATAATTATAAGAAAATTACGATTTATATTAAAGTACAAAGTGTCAAGCATAATTAATTCTATTGACAATATTGTAAAAGTTTATTTTCCTCTTCTAGATTTACATCATAATATTTATTTTTAGACATTAAACACATTATATTTATAATCTTATTGGTGTTTTTTTATTAATTTTCACTAAGTTAAAAATTTTCATATAATTACCAAATACAATAAAAATAACCAATTGAGTAATTTTATATCAAATACCTTTTGGTTTGATGACATCATTGTTTCTTTTCATAAAGAATGTCTCAAGTTTGAGTTTCAACACTTTTTACCTTTATGAGTTTTCTATCAAGAAAAGAAAATATTTGAACATTTTTTCACTTTTTTGATTGATATAATAAAATATATTTTTCAATTTT